>JAJOOF010003021.1:0-28509 GCA_029582545.1 Solanum lignicaule
GTCCTTTTATTGATAAAGAGAAACCCGAAAAAAAGAAAGAAGAAGGCTTACTTGGAATTTTGTAAATGATACCCTTTTATTTTCCCTGCCTCTGCAAATGCACCCCTCCATCTCTAAAAGCTTCTCCATCTCATCTTTGTATTTTACCTCGTGTTGGGAAAATGAATCAGCGAAAGGGGGATTTTGATGGCGTACATCTGATGGACTCACATCATAGAAGACTGGAATCACAATCTGCTCCAGTTCCTTTTTACACTTTATGATATGTGCAAGCTCCTCTAAGCACCATCTTGAGGATGCATAGCTTTTTGAAAATATCACGATTGCGAATCTGGCCTCTTCTATGGCTTTTAAAAGTTCAGCAGAAATTGATTTTCCTGCTTCCAACCGCTCATCGTCTTTAAAAGCATGGATTCCTCTCTGTTCTAAAGCATTATAGAGATGACTCACAAAGGTTCTACGCGTATCTTCACCTCTAAAACTCAAAAAGATATCGTACTTCCAAACTTTGGAAGAAGAAGCATGAGACATTGTTGAAGAATATTGCTAAAGCCTTAGGGAAAGAAAAAATGGTACTTCTCAAAAGAAGAATAGAAAGTGGATTCATTCAGCATTGCTAAATACACAGAAAGTGAATGCAAGTAGTTGAGAAGGAGGGATCATTAATAAATTTTCGAAACTTTATCTACAGCTAGCACTAGTAATGTGAAAGAGAACTAACATTGGGTGGGCCTTTGCTTGTCAACCATTTTTTTTTTTGTGAGGGATGAAGTATTCCATCACAAAACGGGAAAACAAGTTCTACAAGTAGCATTCTACGTTGATTGTATACTCCAAAACCTTCAACACACCTCATCTACATTCCATCCCCACCTCGCTTATTTATCTAGATTATATACAGATGTTTGTAGAATAATATTTCTTGCTTACATACCGAACATACACACGCAAAAAAAGAATTAACAGACCACTTATTTTCCTTCATACAGAATACATTCTTATCATCTTATTATTATAAATGGGTCCAACATGAAGGAGTTAGGTTAGAGTGAGTCATTGATAGCTCACAACACATAATACATAGTAAAGACTTCAACTTTATCATTAATGCAGTGAGAAATTAAAGATTGAAAGAGAGAAGAAAGGGCTAAATGTACGAAAAAGGAGAAAATTCAACAAAATTGATACCCAGTGAGGGAGGGAAACTTCTTCCTTTTTTTTTTTTTGTTTTCCCACCGGCCACCACTTTCCTGTAGCCGAGGCCGACTAAATTTGGATTCACACCGCCAAGTCTCACATTGCGCATCAACCCTACACCTCTTCCACCATTCCTGAGAAATTGAAGTGTACAACAACAACATATCCAATGTGAAATACCACAAGTGGAGCTCCATGAGAATAGAATGTACACGGACTTATTATTATTAAGTAGAGGTAGACTATTTTTGGTTTCCATCTGTCCGCAGTCCGATTAATTTAAATTCATATCGTTTAAAACTACATTCAAGAGGAAAGGACTCGAATTTTTACGTAACAAAAGTGCTCGAATCCGAGACCTAAAGTGATAAAATTTTCCCTCTTAACTTTGGTGGAAAAGCTTCTCGGAGAAAAAAAAAGAAGCTTTTGAGCAGAAGCAAAGCTTATTTTCGAGAAGCTGATTTTTTAGTTTTTGAAAAAGTACATTTTATAATATTTTTTTAGAAATTTTGATAAAAAAAATTATTGCTGCTTTTAATTGTTTTTCAAATTAATTAGTCAAACATGAATAATTTTTCATCAAAATTCAAAGGTAGTATAGTACTGTAATTTATTTTTTAAAACTAATTTTAATAACTAATATTCTTTTCATTCACCTTTAATTGAAGAAAAGAGAAGATCAATATTCAAAGGTCCAAATGAAAATTAATTTCTTGATTTATACTCACAAGATGATAACAAGCCATGATAATCTATAATTGAACTTAATAATTAAATTATATTTTTATCAAAAAATAAGAAAAGAAATAGAAAAGAAGAAGATAAAGTGACTAGAGAAAAATTTGAGCCACCATAAAAATTGATCGTTATACATGCATTTTCATTCATAGACAATATTCCGGCAACTCTGGTGCAGGTGCATAGTTCATTTGGTTTGTTATTTTAATTTTAAGTAATTTTTGATAAATTTTTTCATGTCAGATCTTAATTGTTAAATTAATAATCGATGATAGCGATCAATAGTTGATAAATCAATATCTTAACGATTTAACATGTCTACAAATCGATAATCGATAAGTCAAATGATTAATTTCAAAATCGAACTGAATCGATCGATACAAAACTCTGTCTCAAATTGAATAGAAATCCAATACAAAATATTAAACAAAAAAATGGAGCCACTAGAATAAAAAGATAAGGAATAATAAGAGATTTTCTTAAATGATAAAACACCTCTCATTTTCAACAACAAGATTATGAATTCGAATAAATAAGAAAACAAAAAATAACTCTTCTGTAGGCTTTTTTTTAGAAAAGGAGAAAAAGAAGAAAAGGAAACGATAATAAACAGAACCGAAAACAAAACTGGAATCTTTTGTGGCTGAAATTTGACTAGCAACTGAAATCGTTTCGTTTCATTTCTGAGCTAGCAATGGAAGCTCTTCTGGGAAGTTCTCCTTCTCCTTCATTCACCATCACCAGAAGAAACCCCGTTACTTCTTTTAAGGTATGTGAAAAATTGGAAAGTTAAGTTTTTTATGGTTCTTGAAATAACCCCATTTGCTCAAGTGGGCAAATTCCCTAATATTTCTTGTTACTATTTGTTCTTTTAGTTGGTGTTCTTGATTTCATTAATTTCTCGATGTTTCAATTGATGTGATTGTGTTTGACTGGAAATTGAGTTTAAAATAGTACTAATTTGATTTTGTGTAGTATGAATGGTAGTAGAAGAAACCCCATTATTTCTTTTAAGGTATGTGAAAATTGGAAAGTTTTGAGTTTTTTATGGTTCTTGAAGTAACCCATTTGTTATTTGTTCTTTTAGTTGGTGTTCTTGATCTCATTAGTTTCCTGATGTTTCAATTTATGTGACGGTGTTTGACTGGAAATAGAGTTTGAAATAGTACTAATTTGATTTTGTGTAGTATGAATGGTAGTAGAAGTCGTTATCAAAAAATAAAAATGGTAGTAGAAGTCAACAACAACAAGATACCTAGTGTAGTACATGGGGAGGGTAGAGTGTACGTAGACATTACCCCTACCTAGTGACGGAGTCAGAATTTTCATCAAGGGGTTCAACATCTACTTTATATACATAAAAGATAATTTTAACCATGCAATAAACAGTATAATTCTCCATAGAAGGGGGTTCGGATGAACCCCTTGATCCTACTTGGCTCCGTCCCTTGTCCCTACCTCAGAGGTAGAGAGGTTGTTTCCGATAAACCCTTGGCTCAAGATGAATGTTAGTAGAAGAAGATATTAATTAGCTTAGATAGTTTCAGTTTGCTTAGAAAAGTATTGAAGTGTAAAATGAGTTTAGGAGAGGAGAAAATATAGTGATTTCCGTACATCTGCCTAAGTCTGGAGGAATGCACAAGCTTACCCGGATTAAATAATTTTAATGACTGAATTGTGTGTAATATTTTTGAAATTCTTGAAAGGGGAAGACTGTAGTATAGATTAAAACTAAGAGAGTTCATTATTTAAGCACTCTGTTTTCTCAATTGTGAAACATTTAACATGGAAATCCTTGTTTAAACTTATATAGTAAACAAGTACACTTATGTATTTTAAAGTTTTCCCAGAGTCAGTAATTCGAGTTAAGATTGAAACTTTACATTGTTTTTCATTTGATGATAATCTCACGATGTTTAGTGTGTCAAATGAAAGAAAAGGTAGAAATTGAAAGATCCGAACATTATTTGAGAGGCTTGAATCAGAGAGGTAAAAAACTGATTCCTTTGTTCAGTCATATGAGTCGGTCTCAAACTAGTTGATGCAGGTGACATGGTTCCGTTATATCCATTCCACTCTATTCTTGCAATTTCATTGCAGTACTGGTACATAATTTGGTCTTTTAAAACCAAAAGCATATATTTTAAACGTTATGATTTAATTAAGGGAGAAGGTCCAAATTTCTCCCCGTACTATTTAAATCACTCAATGTTGCCTCTGTCACACTTTTGGTTCATTCATATTCTTGTTGTTAACAAATCGTTACGTATTTTTCCTTTTTGTTAATGGACCTCCAGTGTAAAATTGGTGGACTCTACATGTCCAATTCTTTGAAAAAAATGTCCAAATTTACCCATCAATCTTACTTTGGAGCTTCATCAGTAGGGGTCAAGGGTAAAAATAAGACTGCTTCACAGCGGAGGGGGTAATATTAGACCAAAAGCTTATGGAGGCCAAAGTTGCTCAATTTTAGATAGTACACGGGAAAATTTAACCCTTTTCCCTTTAGTTAATTATAAAGGAGCTGGAAGGCTAAGAAATGATTATGAGGAATTATTCCTGCTTGTATGTGGTGGACCATCTAGAAGGAATGTTCGTTCTGTAGCAAGAAATAAAGCATTTCCAAACTAAAAGCTACTCGTCTTTCTCTTTGTCTTTGTGTTTTTGGTGCAAAAATGCAAAATTTACACGATATAGATAGTCAAGTAGACTTCATCAATAAACATTCTGCAGGTGCTTTCATGGAATTCTTTGTACAGCGGAAGTAATAACTCTCGAGTATATCATCCTATATTGCGTCTGAAAAGAAGTGGCAATGACAACTCTGGAAGTTGCTCTCCTTTATGCTACATTGAGCAAATGTACAGAAACAGAATGTTTTCTCAGCCAATCCGGAGGCGTAGAAAAATATTCATAGATAAGCAAAGTTTGCTGGTTATACAAAATGGCTTAGCTTTTCTACCAAGAAAATTCAAAACCAGTCTCCGCAAAACATTAAAGCATTCGGAAATTTTTAAGAGTATAGTACCTGAGATATTTGTTCGGTCCTGCATAGGACTATTGCTGGTTATGGCAGTTAATGCTGCTGTTGTCAAAGCGCCTTCTTGTAAGTCTGTCAGTTTGATGGATCATGTCAAGCTTTTCCATTTTGTAAGACTCGATTATTCAAATATAGTAACAAATCTCCTATTTTCTTCCCACTTTACAGTTGCTCTCACTGAAGAAAATCTACTTTTCTTGGAGGCATGGAGAACAATTGACCGTGCATTTATTGACAAGACCTTCAATGGCCAAAGTTGGTTTAGGTACAGAGAAGACGCACTACGAAATGAACCAATGAACACAAGGCAGGAAACATGTAAGTTTTGCCCTTTTTCAGATGATCTATTAGTGATTATCTGCATGAAGTTTTGCAGAATACTCAGGGAAGAAATGATCTGCTATGCATCTGCGTTGAAGCTTCTGATTGAAAAAGAAGAATTCATTATTATGAGTAGCTAGAGGACTAAAGTGTGCAATCTATATAGAAGGGAAAATGTATTAGTTAACCTTACAAACATGTATAACAAGATGCAACTTAGCAAAATAGTACCCGGCATATTTTTGTATTTTCTTTTTGCTGACAAGATGCTATATTGTGCCCATCAGTCTGTGGATATACCTTTTGGTCAAGGTCACCTGCATGATGGACTAATAGTTTGTATCTTGAGTTCTGAATTTTGTCTGATATGCGCTTTAAGCAACCTCATCTATTTTCTGGAACCATGTCATTTGTGGCAGGAAACTCTGTTTATCAATATATATATAGTGATAGAAACATACAGATTCCAATAACCAACCTTGAAGCTTTAAATTTGTCTGAAGTCTGAAATGACTTGGCTCAGCTACAGCTGTAGTTTTCCATCCCTTAAATGTACATATTGTTAAATCATTGCACTACATTGTCTCCAGATGCAGCAATAAAAAAGATGCTTGCCACTCTGGATGACCCTTTCACCCGTTTTCTGGAGCCTGAAAAGTTTAAAAGTTTGCGGGTATGGTTCGTGTTTTCTCGTCTTGTTAGCTGGTGAGTTAACTCCACCCTGATTGATTGAAAATTTGCTTCCTAAACAGATTTCTTCATATGTTTTTTGAAGGCAGTCAGGAACTCAAAATGCACTTACTGGAGTAGGGTTGTCAATTGGCTATCCATCGGGGAAAAATGAATCAGCCTTTGGACTGGTCGTTATCTCAGCTTCTCCAGGAGGTCCTGCAAATAGGGCTGGCATCTCATCTGGTGATGTCATCCTACAAATTGACAATACCAGCACAGAAAACATGGGTATATATGATGCAGCAGAACGGTTACAGTAAGTTTTCTTCTGGTCCTGAAGTGCAGTTTCATTTATGCTTCACAGTTCAAATTCTTGATGAGTTGAAGTCTTATTCTGGGTTTACCAGACAAGTGAAGCACAACAATTGAGAGCTTGAACGGAAGGGAAACATCAGTAAATTATTGAATTTACTTACTCATAACGATTGCCATACTTTTTTTTTTAATAGTATTTTGCCATGATTTCTTCACTTCCGTTATGTCTTTTTCAATCTGCTTTGATACGCCTTTCCTTGAGCTGAGGGTCTATCGGAAGCAACCTCTCTACCTCCCAAGGTAGGGGTAAAGTCTGCGTACACTCTACCCTCCCAGGCCCCACTTGTGGGATCACACTGGGTATGTTGTTGTTGTTACTTACTCATAACTATTGCACCTGAGAAACCTAATGATAGGATCGACATGCTATAACTTTAATCCAGAGGTCTTAGGGCCTGTTTGGATTGGCTTTTGGCTTATGACTTCTAAGCCAAAAGCCTTAAGTTAGGATTTCTAACTTATGGCTTTTGGCTTATTTTTGTTATTTTGACTTAAAAATAAGTGCTTATAAGTACTTTTTAACTTTACCCAAATACTTCAAAACTGCTTAAAAGCTATTTTGGCTTAAAAGCACCTAAAATAAGCCAATCCAAACGGGCACTTAATCTTTTCTCACGTTATATTGAATCAAACAGGAAATATTCCTGGGACAGTATTATTTCTGATTAATGAGGGAGAAACATTGACTTATCAAAAAGAAAAAAAGACCCGCTGAAGTAAAAGTATTTTTACTCTGCAATCATATATGTGAGTTCATAAACAAGAATCATGTGGCTAATAGGTTTGTAACCGTAGGTCAATATCTCATAATATTTTCTGATTCTAAGATCCTAATATCAACAGGTTGGTAGACTGTTTCCACTAGCGATTCTGTCTATAGCATAAGTTTATATGTATATATTTTCCTCTTTATTTATTGTTATGTTTTGTTGACATACAGAGGACCTGAAGGAAGTGGTGTGGAACTAACTGTACTTCGTGGATCCGAGACAAGGAAGCTACCATTGATGTGTGTTCAGTTTGTTGAACTCTTCTAAAGTTTTCTATGATCTGTATACTTCTGTTACTTTTAAATATGACTTGTTATATGTATTAAAGAAAAAGCCATTAATGTATCTATTAATAAGTTTCAGCTCATGCCTTCTTACTTAGCTTTTCGTCTAGTGAAGATATGTAAATGTTTCATTTTTTTATGATTATGCTCTTTTATATTTTTTAGCTAGAGATGCATATTCTTAACAAATACTAATAATCTGCTGTCTTCCAGACGGGAGAAAGTTTCTCTGAATCCTGTAAAATCAAGAATCTGCAAGCTACCCACTGGAGGAGATGATGCTCCTCAGATCGGATACATCAAACTATCAACATTCAACCAGAACGCTTCTGGTAAACTATCTTATCAGTCACTTCTAATATTAAAAACACTATCCTACTTACTAGACAACCAGACTACTCTCAAATCGCCCATTATCTGAATTAGTGGTGTTGCTGCTTCTTCTTTTTCCCCCCTTCTAAGGAGTGGTTTGTCACTATGCAGATGCATTGCATCAAATTGGAGAACCTTTTTTTCTACTCTCTGGTTTGGTTATCATAAGTTATACACTCTTCATGGTTTAGAATTTGTCTTGATCTTACAGGTGTGTTCACTGTTAGTATGCCATAGTTGAAAATAGCATTTCCGTCAATGACAGTGAAATCATCTGGAAAGTGAATCCTGCACTTCATATTGCTACGCTTGATATCTATCATTTTATGCATGCTTCCACTAGAATTTTCTAGAAATGCGATGATTTCAGTACATGTTCGAAGAGTTAAACATCGGGGTAGTTTTTTCATAAATTCCAGCTAAATAGTTATGTAAATCTCCCTATAGGTGCTGTAAGAGAGGCGATTGAAACCTTAAGGAAAAACAATGTTAAGGCCTTTGTCTTGGACCTTCGGGATAACAGGTGATGAGCTCTCACCATGTCTTCATTTCACAGTCTTTTATTGTGATCTGAAAGTTGAAATCTTGTGCAGTGGTGGTCTCTTTCCTGAAGGAGTTGAGATAGCAAAAATTTGGTAAGCTTGTTGTGTTTGGATTTTCCAGTTTGAAGTGTCTGCTTAGTTTTCTTCTGACGATCCAATGTACTCGAATGCTAGTTTCTCAATAAGTATTACTCATCTTTTCAAGGGTCGATGTAGGTGTTGGCAACGAAAACTCTTTCCCTATTTTTTTTTTTTACATAAGAGTGACACATAGGTCTATATATTGTTAAATACTAGAAGTTCTTTTAATACAATGTAGTCAAGTCAAAATAATATTTTCAACTCACAACAGAGAGATTATGAGATTACTTTGTTAGTGATACAATGAAGTTTCTTTCTTTGGTTCAGCATATTATTATTCTCTAGCTTTTGCGTTTTAATGTTTGCCCCTTTGACGCTACTGCTACTGCTATGCAAGAAGACTAAACTGTGCTATGCAATGGATTTCACTGCCAACCAGGTTGGATAAAGGTGTGATTGTATACATTTGTGATAGCCGTGGTGTTCGAGATATTTATGACACGGATGGGAGCAGTGTGGTAGCTGCTTCAGAGCCCCTAGCTGTGCTGGTAAGTTTATTGTTACTTAGTCATATAAGTCGACATGGATTAGCCTAACCTCAGCTAAGTGGTTTTTATGATGAAGGTAGACAATTGAGTTGGCTCTTTGTTTTTTTCCCCTTGTGTACTTAAATTCCACGGCATCTTCTTGTTTTGTGATACTCACTGCTGGACTGTAGTTCTCATTCATCAATTATTGGTACTTAGTGATGTATAATGATCCTATTCTTCCGGTGTATTTGAGTTTGACATGAAATTCGTATTTTGCACTGCAAATCTTTCCAGTCAGAGGCTCACTTCCTGTCACACTTCAGCATTTTAAGTTTATATTTGGCTTCACCAAAAGTTGTTCTAGTTTCTCTTTCCATCACTTAAGTTCACACGTCACACACTGATTCCGCCAATCCCTGAACTCTCCCCGGGCCAAACTCACCAACATAAGTTTGTCAGGTAAACAAAGGGACTGCAAGTGCAAGTGAGATTTTAGCTGGTGCTTTGAAAGATAACAAGCGTGCGCAGCTGTTTGGTGAACCAACATATGGCAAGGGGTAATAAGTTTATTACTTGCATGCGAGTACGCTTTAGCTGGCAAAAGAAGAATGCTATTCTTACTTGTTTCTTCTTCTGATACAGTAAAATCCAGTCTGTATTCCAGCTATCTGATGGCTCTGGCGTGGCTGTTACAGTTGCTCGGTATGAAACTCCTGCTCACAACGATATAGACAAGGTCCACACTCTCTCTATCTCTCTCACTCTCGTTCTGATATATAGTTGCCACGAGCAAATATGGTTATTGATGTGTATCGTCTTTCTAGGTTGGTGTAATACCGGACCATCCTTTGCCAGCATCATTTCCAAAAGACGACGAGAGCTTCTGTAACTGCCTTCAAAATCCAGCTGCTGCTTGCCACCTAGATAGAGTCGAGCTATTCTCGAAATCATGATTCAATCCTGCTATCTGAAGAAAACACCTTACTTTTTCAACATTTTGTTTGTAGATTCCATTGATTCTTTTACCAGATACATGCATCTGATCTTTGTACATACAAAGAACCAAGAACAAGGGACAACTTCAATTCCTAATATTGTTGAACTCTTGCTCTAAAAAGGGTCTATTTTACCCCTGAACTACTCGAAATGGAACAACTTTGCCTTCCGTTTAATGGTGAAATCTCAAAAATGTCCTCGCTGTTGGCCAAATAGCTCAAAAAATCACTTTTATCATTCGGAATTTACAAGTCACACTAGTAATTGCTTCATGTGTGTTTAGAGACCGCATCATTTGACATAGACATCCTACTTGGTTTATAAGTTACATTTATCATTTGCAGTCATATTAGTCGAAGATCTTTCGGAAATAACCTCTTTACCTCTTCGAGATAGTAATCTATGTACACTCTACTCTCTTCATAAGTCATACCATCAATTTATAAGCCATACTAGTAATTGGTTCACGTTGTGTTCAGAGACCGCATCAAATGATGTGACACAGACATCCTACTTGATATAAGTCACATTTATCATTTGCAATTTATAAGTCACACTAGTCAGGGTCTTTCGTAAATAGCTTTTCTATAGTTTAATTGTAGAATGCACAAAGTTGGTAAGATTTTTTGATACCATACTGAAATAAATTCGGCATGGTTCAATTTTTCACTTCACAATTTGGCTTGTGAGGTTCGATATTGGTTTAACTCAAGTTCAAAAGAATTACAACATATTATAGTTATGGACGAGCATCAAAGATGTCAAGCTTCCTATTGACTTCTCACCGCATACTGAGACGTCCAACAAAATGGTAAGACTTTTCCATGGAAAGGTAATCAAATCAAGACTAAGATGGAAGTAACTAATACTCCCTATTTTTTATCGGTCACGTTTCACTTTTCGAAAGTTAATTTGACTAATCGTCAAAACTAAATACAATCAAATTAATTTAATTTTATAACAACAACATATCCAGTGGAATTCCACAAGTGAGATTTAGAGAGGGTATAATGTACCCAAATGTTACCACTATCTTTGTGAATGTAGAGAAACGGTTTTCAAAAGCCCCTTCAAAGGTAGAGAGTTTATTTTCAAAAGTCCCTCGACTCAAAGTGTAATAAATCCAATTAGAAAGAATAGAAAAACATAGCAACTAACAAGGAAAGTAGTGCGTAAACCTTCAAATATTTAAATTTTAAATTCACTCATTTCTTTCCTTTTCTATGCGTCTCTCTCAATATAATTGGATAATTCGGATGTCCGGGTCGGGTCCATATTTGACCCGATTCCCATTCTATAAATAGGCCGTTGCACCTTCCATTAGGAATTTTAGCACTTCACCGTTCACAATCCCAAAGCTTCAATTGCAACCGCAGAGAGAAGAAGAAGAAGAAGAATCAACAATGAAGCCAATGGTAGTAGACTATTTAGCAGACATGGAAGAACAAGGATCAACAATGGCGATGGACGTCGATGACGTGGACGCAATCGACATGTTCGGCGAAGGTCCACTCGGCGGCGGCGAACACCTCCGTCTCGCCGACTCTGACTTCTTCAATCTCTTTCAGGATGATTTCGATGACTCAGATATCAACTAAATCTATCACCTAAAACTCTTCCCCCGCTAAAAACAACAATATATGTGCTGTTTTCTCCCCCTACCTAGGGTTTACTCTTGCCTATGGTACGTTGTACTTAATTTTCTGAAGGAATAAAGCAACTTTTTGGATGCTCTAGAAATTTCATCATAGCTTGCTTATTCACATCGATTTTTTCGTGTTATTTTGAAAGCTTTTCGGGCTTTGGGTTCTGAGTTTCTGATTATGAAGCAATAGTTAGTTGTAGCTTGAATTTATAGCTCTGATTGTGAGGTATAAGTAGTTTCTAAGAGCTGTTTTCTCTTTTTGGTTGATCAATTGTTAAGTTCGAAGATGTAAGAGCTGATTCGAGTCTCGCTGTTGGCAAATCTATCCAAAAAAATGTTTTTTCTATGGAAGGCAATCATCTATACTAATTTGAAATCTAGTCAGTTCTAGCAAATGATAAAAAAAACACTAGAGGACTCTTAGTATATATCATTAGAGCATATTAGGGAACTTGTAGTGTTAGATAAGTTTTAACTTTTAAGTATGGAATAATGAAATATTTGGATTCAAACGAAGCACTTATGGTGATGGGGATTCATACTGCTGACCTGAACTAGCTTGGGATTTAGTTTTAGCTGATATTGTTGGAAAATTTATGGTTTCGTTGTCATTGTTGTGACAAAATTACGTGTGCAAACCATTGTTTGCCCCAATTTCGGATAAAGAAGAAAGGCTGTGTAGGTTGACTGTGTCTGATATTAGGATGAATTCTCTTGCCATGACAGGTAGAATGACTGATTCATGTAGATTGTAGTCGACCCTAATTTGGGATTTAGGTGTAGTTATTGGCCTTTTCATATTACTTACATAGTGGTTATCCAGATGTGTGAATTGATATTTCTCGAGAAAACTGTGTACACCATTCATTCTATTTCACTATTTCTTGTGCAACCTGAGCAGTCTTCTGTATTGTCATTTTCTTGGTGAGTCGAATTGCTTATGCAACACTTAAGTTTAGGTTACTGTGTTCTGGCATTTCACTGCTTATGTGATACAGAGGACAATACTCTGTCTGACTTGGTTCCTCTTTTCTGTTAGGCATCAGTGGTGGCTTAGTTTAATATATGTCGTTCGTACTTATCAGAAGCATAAAACTTATGCCATTCTTGAAGCTTGTTTTTTGGTTTGCCAGTACTTTGCATATTACCCTGATGTTGGAAGGTTAATCCATTTCATAGGTATTGCAAGAACACTCAGGAATTTCAAAATGCTCGTCTAGGTTATGTCTTTCAGTTGTTCATGTATAGTAAGTAAACAATGCATGTTTGGTTTTGTTTGAAAGATTGAAATTCTTGCTTTCTATCCCAAGTTTTACCCTTCCTTTCATAATGGTGCTGTTCTGGCCAGCTTGTGTGCTCGTCTACTAATCCATTGAGTGCGTGCTATGGGAAATCTCCCTCGGGAATATTTTGACCATTTGAAGTTAAGTACTCGAGTGAATGTTCCCAATGACCAGTGTCTTGTTTCTGTGGTTGCGCGTTGTTGCTTCTGAGTACACATCCGTGAAAAGGACTGAAATAAAACTGGAGAATTAACTATCTTCTTGAGCTTATAGTAGCTTTACTGACATTGTTGGCATCATTTGTGTATGTACTTAAACATTAGGAATTTAGTATCCTTTGTACTTGTTACCATTCTCAGAAGAAAAAAAGTTTATGATCCCTTTTGCAAATATCTTGATTTATTTACAACCTTATGGCGATATTGATATTTGTGCCCAGCTGGACAAGTTACTATCTATAATGATGTAATGGGTAATAGGTATTTTATTCCCTTTTACATATCTTTTGTCATAAACAAATACTTTTTAGATTTTATCTTATAAAGAAAAAAGAGATAAAGATGCAAAAAAAATGGAATGAAATAAAACATGATTAGATCTAAAGCATGCATGGATTAACATATTTTTCTCAATGTCAAACAAAAATTAGCCACAAAAAGGCAGATAACATAGCAGCAAAATGTGCATTTCAATTTATCTAAAAACCAATCACTGAAGAATCTCTCTATACAAACTTCTCATTAGCCCAAAAGGTTTTCATACATATATATTGAATACCAAAAACATAAAAAAAAATTAAGGAGTTTTATATATTTAATATATATACGTATATATAATTTTATATAATATATCAAGATCAATATGGCAAGTGCTCAATGCAATCCTGATCAATCCCACAGCCAAGCTCAGGTTGAAATATCATATCTTAGAATCTATGGTTTATTCCATCTCATTTTTTATGATAAAACAATGATACATTTATGTATTTGAAAGTAAAGGCCGATTCAAGATTTGAATTTTATGATTTCTAGATTTTAGCCATTTTGAGCTTATTTGGTTCTAAACTTGTGATTTGTAACAAGTCGAGTCAAAGGTACTGAGTTATATTGAAGTTATACTGTAAACACTATATCTATCCATATTTGAAAATTTTAAACTTTAAACTTTAGTTTTACCCTCAACAATATACTCTTATAACCATAGAAGCATATGGACATGTTTAATATCACAAATTCTAAGGATACTTTTAATATGCACGAAAAAATATGATTAAACTCATCATTTAATCAAATCACCGTCGTATAAAATGAAACAGACGTAAAAAAAAATATATAAAAATTATTTGTTTGGTAAATTCTTAATTTTTTACCTTTTTTTTTTCTTTCCTTCTACTCTTATAAACTTGCAATTTTTGGTAGGCAAATCACTCTGTTAGCAAAGTTGAAGATGCAATCCAGAGAGCTTGTGAATCAGCTCATCAAAAAAGGGAACATAATTCTGGATTTCTTCACCAGGTAATTTTATTAGATATCATTGATCAGTCGAGGTGTGCGTAAACTACTCTGAGTGCGATTATAAAAAATATATTTAAAATATATTTTTGGTGTATTAAATTATTTTTCTTGTTGGTTTGTGTTTTAGACTGGAGAGCAAATGATGCACATGGCTCAAGATGCAGTTGATGGGGTGAAGAACACATTTGGAATTGGAACTAAAAATAATAAATAAAAGAATTATTGTTCACTAATGTGTTATATAAGCATTTGTAACCAATAAGAATTATCTATCACTATGTTATTATTAATCATATAAGCATGTTATAATTATTTTTTGTTGGTGTTTGTTTGCGCATTAGATTATTTATAAAATAAACCAAAAAGAAAAAGAAAAAAATAAGTCAAATAGTTTTGCTTTCGATATCGATGGAAGGGTAGTTTCAGAGTTCGAGATGTCTGAGCTTAGGGTTCCACAAGCATTTAAAGTATTTGATGCTCAACAAACTATCTTTCTCTTTATGATATTGATAACAACATAAGAAAGCCTAGAGCATGGTCGCTAATCTTGTTTTTGCTAAGCTTGATGCTCTATGGTATAGACGTCTTTGATTAGACGAAGACAAAAATATAAGAATATAGTGAGGGTGTTTATAAAATCACTAGTTATAGTCTTAATGGAACTCTTATTCTTTAGGATATAATAGCACGTAGCCATAGGAAAAAAACGAGGAGCATGGTCCCTAATCTAGTTTCATAGTCTGATTATCTACGCTATAGACGTATTTGATTGGATAGAGACAAATATATAAAAAAGTATATGATAAAAGATACTTATAAATAACTAGGTAGCTAGACATAACTCGTCTCAATCATTTACTTTTACGAAAAAACAGTTCCTTTGGTCATAAATTAACCATATTTTTTACTAAATTGCTAAATGAGGCTAGCAAGTAACATTGTTCCTTATGAGAAGTACATATCATATGAGTACACATTTATACTTTAGTGAAACCAAAGAAATATTGGTATTTCTATGATCTTTACATGCAATGCATTGTAGAAATTCTAATAAACAATCAGTTCAGTGCACAAAGTATCTCGCGTTCACACAAGATCGAGTCTGATATAGACAGTCTGCCCTGATGCAAACATCGTAGAAAATTCTAGTTTTTGTAAAAAATTTTAGAAAGGCTAGGAACCTTTTTGTTGTAACTCATAATTTTCAAACTTTGCCTCAAAATATCAATCTCCCTTTCCCTCTTCACTTCTTGTTTCTCCATTGAAGCAATTTTTTCTTTTAAATGTGCAATGACTTCTTCTTTTGCTTTCAACTCCATATGTAGCTCTTCTAATAGTTCCACTTCCTCTGTTCTCCAGCTGAGTCTTTCTCCTATGAAAACAAATTAAACATACCATCAAGAATGGTAGAATTCATTTTGCATCTTACAATTAAGCAGAAACAAATTTAGAATTTTGAGTTTATGAGTTCTGGATTGTAGAAAGGTAATTACTGGATTTTAGATAATTTTTTTATACATATTAAGTGGATTTCTTAATAAAAATACAAAATTTTGGGCTAAAACTAATGGTTTCCACCGAATCAGTAACTAGAGCTCTAGCTTCGCTCCTGCAACTAAGTTTTACTAATTGGACAAGACTTCAATAAATTCAAAAGTAGAACTTAAGTTAAACAAAGAATTTTAACAAGGGAATTCGAAAAAATGCAAGAATATCACACTTCGAATATGAACTTGTGACCTAAATAAACTCTTGAGTTACCTTTACAACACTAGAAGCTTCTTTAAGTCGACAAGATTCAACAATTTATATATTGATGAAAATACTTGTTCTTACTCTATTTGTACATTACTATTTTTCGATGATCGGAACTCAATTGAAATCTTTTGGACCATGTACCCACCTCCAACAAAAGGAAGGGAGTGGTGGATGAAAAGCCAAAAATGATACTAACAAAAAAGGACGAATAAGAGGCTCGAGGGATTAACATGAAGAGTACATGAATGACCACATTCTAGGAGCGACCTCCGAGCAAGTGTTATTTAGTGAAATAACTCGAATTTCAAATCATTCATGGCATATGAACAGGGCAAAAACCAAAGAGAACCATAAACATATGAAAATAAAATAAGAAAATAATAAAAAACTAAATTTACCTTGATTTGTCCTTTGAATAAGTTCATCAAGCTCATTTTTAATAATAAAATAGAGATTTTTCCATTTCTCAATAGCTTCATCTCTTCTAACTTCCTCTTCTCTAATTTTCTCCAACAATGAATTTCTCACCAACATATGAAACTCTTTATTATCACATTTTTCACTTACCATTTCTTGATTTTCCACTTTCTCTTCATCTTCTTTATAATCTTCCAATTTCTTCTTCAAATCATTTAAATCTTCATTAAGTTTCTTCTTTTCTTGCTTCCATTCTTCTTCTTTCAATGCAAAAACAACCATTTCTTGATTGTAAATTTCACTCTCATTTTCCCTTATACACATTATTTCACTTACCTCTTTTTGAAGTAACCTTACTTTATACTTCAACTCTTCAATAATTTTGGCATTTGGATTGTTTTTATGATTTTTTGTTTGAAGACTTCCCATTTTTGCTAAAAGTCTTTTTCAACTCTCTTTGCCTTTTTCTTTTTCTTCTTCTACTAATAATGGAACTATTTATATTAGGTGACTATGTGGTATATATATAGCAAGTTATTGAATATTCAGGTTTTGATGTGTGCTTTTATTAAGGGGTGACTTAGTACAAGGGTCCATGCAGGAGGTTTTTAATAATAGAGTTGGCTCTCGAGGTGACTCAGAAATTTATATAAGGGGTTCAAAAAGATAATAGAGTTTCATGTATAGATTTTATACTTGTGACCAGAGTATTGAACCCTTTACACTTCACTAGACCCCCCTCACCAAACTCTTCTAGAAGATTCAACCGTTTATATATAATCAAAAAGGTTAGTTTTTTAAAAATGGTTCATTTCATCTTAGCTTAACAACTTGTTGACTCGAACATCATCATTATTTATTTATTTTTAAAATGGTCAAATTTATATACGCTAATACATAAAATTGTTAAGCTATCAGATCATGGAAATATAAAAATATGTAACGATTCATAATAAACCGAATTAATAACTTAAAAAATAATACAGGTAACCAAAAGTGACCTCCATGATTTGAATTCTGATGAATTCGATCTTTAAAGTTCTTAGCATTATTTATACCATCCGTGTATATATATATAAAAACAAAAAATGCAATAAAGGGTAGGAAGGAGACATAAATGCCTGAAAAAGAGGCTCCACCAACATAATAAAAAGTGAAGTGATAGCACTAATTCAATTATTATTAATGGAAACTGTGAAAGATGCTTGTGAATTGTGATACATACCTACACAGAAAATAAAAGTCAATATCTTTGAAAAAATTGACACATTGAATAGAATAAATCCACAAAATTCCAAAATAACATATAAATAAGTATCCAAGGACGTGGTTTAGCTATCATTGAGAATTCACATGAT
This sequence comes from Solanum lignicaule, assembly GCA_029582545.1. Taxonomy (NCBI): domain Eukaryota; kingdom Viridiplantae; phylum Streptophyta; class Magnoliopsida; order Solanales; family Solanaceae; genus Solanum; species Solanum lignicaule. Next base: position 17,894 of record JAJOOF010003021.1, read on the forward strand.
CTCAAATTCAAATTTCAACGTAAATAAAAAACTAGTTAACTTTCTTTTTATCTGTTCTAATTTTACTAATCGGACCATATATATTTATATATGAAAAAAAATCACATGTAAATCCTTAATAGGAGCGTGTGTTTTGTGGGGTATTAAATTTTTAGATCTCTTTTTGTATCTATTTTGCCAATTATTTTATAAAAATAAATAAATATTAATAATTATTGGGCCTACATTCACGGAGGAAAACATGGTGCGCATATTTGACAATAATTTTTTTTATTTGAATATATAAATATATACCTTTTTCAGCATGGTATTGCTCAACATTATAATAAATATTATTTGAATTTAAATTATATAAATTGATGGTGTAGATTTTATGTTTTTTTTTTTTTTTGTATAGCTTAACATGTTATACCATATTATCTTTTGGTATTTTTCAAGAAAGTTATGTATTCATGTTTTTTTGACATATTAACGTGTAGAAAGATCGATGATATAAAAATATCACATTCGAATAATAAGGTAGAATTTAGATATGCATCGAATAAAACGTGTCAAATTTAGCTAAATCTAGAAGTATTCTTCCTAGAAACTAATTAGGACTAATGATTTTCTAGGCAATTTTATAGTACTATTCATACTAGACATATAAAAACTTATCATAATCATTCTAGAGAATAAATTCTTATGGTGCTAATGCACTTAGCTAGATTGAAGCACTAACCATATTTAAAAATATTTTTTCTTCTTTATTGTCATACATAGGATAATAGGGCATTTCAAAATTCTAGGCAGCCTACCAATCTAACAATAAAAATAATACTAGTACTATGTTTTATTTTATATATTTATATATAGTAATAATAATAATTGTCAAAAATAATTCTTAAACAGTTAGGTACTATGAGAAAAATGTGCACTAGAATGAAATTGATGTTTACCAACAATATGAAGATTTGTTCTTCAAGTCAGCAGTATGGTTTCACTTGGCTTTCTTGTTCAAAGAATACCAGTAGTTTGAGTTCAAACAGAGTCGATCACATATATTTTAAAAAAATTATTGATTAATATGCATAAAAAGTTAAGATACTTTGACAAATTTGTTTTATGATCCCTGAACTTGAAAAAATAAGTAGTGTTTGCTCCTCGAAAATTACAAGTGTCATTACTTAGTTGTCACGAATGGACTCACAAAATTTAAGTTCAAACAGTATTCATTACATGGATTTTTAAAAATTTACCGACTAATACATAAGAAAAATCAAGAAAATTGCGTGATTCCTATAAATTGGTTCATAAATGCGAAAAATATGCCTTAAAAATGGTGGGCCTATACGCAATGCTTCCCTAACTTATTACGAAGGTCCTCATAAAGTTTTTTCAGAAAATTTTTTTGGGTGCTCCAAGGCTCCAGATCTATGGGCTAATCTAATACACATGAAAAACAAGAAAGTTGCGTAATTCCTAAAGAATAGTTCGTAAATGTGAAAGTATGTCTTAAAAATGGTGAGACTATATGCAATGCTTTCCTAACTCATTATAGAGGTCCTCATAATTTTTTTTCAAAATTTTCTTTGTGTACTCCAAGGTGCCACATCCATGGCCATACACACACAAAATCAAGAAAGATGTGTAATTTCTATAAGTTGGTTCGTAAATGCAAAAATATGTCTTAAAATGGCGGGACTATACGCAATGCTTCCCCAACTAATTACAGAGGTCCTCATAAAAAAAAATTAGAATTTTTTTTGGGTGTTCCAAGGCACCATATCAATGGACTAATATACATGAAAAAGCAAGAAAGTTACATAATTCCTAAAAATTGACTAGTAAATGCGAAATATGCCTTAAAAATGGTGGGACTAGATGCAATGTTTCACCACCACATTACAGAGGTTCTCAGAAAAAAAAAAATTAGAAAATCTTTTTGGGTGCTCTAACACGCCAGATCTATGGGCTAATATTAACACACGAAAAATCAAGAAAGTCATGTAATTCCTAAATGTTGGCTCATAAATGCGAAAATATGCCTTAAAAATGGTGGGACTATACACAATGCTTGCCTAACTCATTACGGAGGTCCTCATAAAGTTTTTTCAGAATTTTTTTGAGTGCTCCAAGGCACCAGATCTATGGGTCAATATACACACAAAAAACAAGAAAGATGGGTAATTCCTAAAAGTTTGCTCATAAATGCAAAAATATGCTATTAAAAAATGGTGGGACTATACACAATACTTCCCCAACTCATTACAGAGGTTCTCATAAAGGTTTTTCAAAAAGAAAAAAATTAAGTGCTCCAAGACACCAGATCCATGGGCTAATACACACGAAAAACCAAGAAAACCGCATAATTCCTATAAATTGGCTCGTAAAAGAAAATATGTCTTAATAGTAGTGGGACTATAAGCAATGCTTCTATAGCCCTTTTTGTGACTCGACTCAAGCTCATCATAACCTTTTTTGTGATCACGCTCATCATAACCTTTCCTGAAAGTAGACGACAAGTTTGAAATCTTGATTCCTTTGACCTGAGACTGCTACTTGTATTTCCTTTACTACTCTTTCTCTCTCCTCAGTTGCTTCTTGAGCCAACAAAGTTTTTGCTTGTCTTTAGCGTCCCGCCATTCCTTCTTGTTAACACAGGAAATCTAACTCATTCTAAGGTAGAAGATGCATTGGCTGATAACATATCCATCGCCCTTCCTCGGTCCGTCCACATAAAGTTCTTTCATAAATAATTTTTGGGTGCTCCAAGGCATCATCCATGGACTAATACACTAAAAAACAAGATAGTCGCGTAACTCCTAAAAGTTGGCTCGTAAATACAAAATGATGCATTAAAAATGATGGGACTATACGCAATAGTTCCCCAACTCATTACGGAGTTTTTTTAGAATTTTTTTTGGGGTGCTCCAAGGCACCAGATCAATTAATGGGCTAATACACACGAAAGATCAAGAAAGTCACGTGATTTCTAAAAGTTGACTCGTAAATGTGAAAATATGCCTTAAATATATGGCGGGACTATACACAATGCTTCTCCAACTCATTACAGAGGTCGTCATAAGATTTTTTTAGAAAATTATTTTGGGTGCTTCAAGGCGCTAGATTCATGGGCTAATACACACAAAAAATCAAGAAAGTCCCGTAATTTCTAAGAGTTGGCTCGTAAATACGAAAACATATGTTAAAAATGATGAGACTATACGCAATGCTTCCCTAACTCACTATGGAGTTCCTCGTAAAAAATTTCACAAAATATTTTTGGGTGCTCCAAGCCGCCAAATTCATGGGCTAATACACATGAAATTATTTTTGAGTGCTCCTAGGTGCAGATCCATGGGCTAATACTCAATAAAAACTTAGAAAGTCAGTTATTCTTTCAAAGTTGGCTCATAAATGTGAAAATATAACTTTAAAAATTGTGGTACTATACGCTATGTTTCCCCAACTCATTTTAAAGGTCCTCATAAAGTTTTTTCTTAAAAAAAATTTGGGTGCACGAAGGCGTCAGATCCATGGGCACTACACACAAAAAAACCAAGAAAGTCGACAAATTCCTAAAAGTTGGATCGTAAATGCAAAAATATGACTTAAGAAAGGTGGAACTATACACAATGCTTCTCCAACTCATTAAGAAAATCCTCTTAAAGTTTTTTTTTTATAAAAAATTGGGTGCTCCCATGCGCCGGATCTATGGGCTAATACACAAAAAAAATCAAGAAAGTCGACTAAATCCTAAAGGTTGGCTAGTAAATATGAAAATATGCCTTAAAATGGTGGGACTATACGCAATGCTTCTCCAACTCATTACGGAGGTCCGCATAAAGTGCTTTAAAAAAATAATCAGGGGCTCCTAGGCGGCAAATGCATATGGCTAATACACACAAGAAATAAAAAAAGTCGACTAATTTCTAATAGATGGCTCGTAAATGCGAAAATCAGCCTTAAAATATGGTGGAACTATATGCAATGCTTCTCCAACTCATTACTGAGATCTTCATAGTTTTTTCTAAAAAATTATTTTGGTGCTCCAAGGTGTCAAATATATGGGCTAATATACACGAAAAACTAAGAAAGTCGGCTAATTCCTAAAAGTTGGCTGGTAAATGTGAAAATATGTCTTAAAATAGTGGGACTATACACAATTCTTCTCCAACTTATTACGGAGGTCCTCATAAAGTTTTTTCAGAAAATTTTTTTTGGGTACTCCCAAGCGCTGAATCAATGAGCTAATACACATAAAACAACTAAGAAAGTCGGATAGTTCCTAAAAGTTTGCTCGTAAATACAAAAATATGCCTTAAAAATAGTGGGACTATACTCAATGCTTCCCCAACTCATTACAGAGTGCCTCATAAAGTTTTTTCAGAAAATTTTTTAGAGTGCTTCTAGGCGCTAGATCCATGGGCTAATACACACGAACAAACCACCATTTTCACAGTCCGCTTTTAGTGGTAATTACAATTTTTTCTATTTTCTGCGTGTTAGCCCATGAATATTTTGGTAATATGGCTTCCAAATGATTTATTTGCAAAACCTTTACAAAACCCTCCGTAGGGACATGGGGGAGAAGTACGTGCAATATCACCATTTTAATAGTCCATTTTGGATATTTAGGAGCCAATTTAAAAGAATTAAGCAATTTTTTTAATTTTTCGTGCATGTTAGTTAGCTTATGAATATTTTGATAATACGACTTCCAACGATTTCTTTGTGAAATTTTTATGGAACCCTTCATAAGGAATTGAGGGAGCAGTACGTAAAGTCTCACCATTTTCGGAGTCCATTTTGGGCATTTAAGGGCCAATTCACAGGAATTAGATGATTTTCTCATTCTTTTTTTGTGTGTAAGCCTTTGAATATTTTGGTGATCCGTCTTCCAGACAATTTCTTTGTGAAACCTTTTTAGAACCATCTGTAGCGAGTTGGGGGAGTTGTACGTATAGTGTTGCCATTTTTAGAGCTCATTTTTGGCATTTAGGGGGAAATTTACAAGAATTAGGTAATTTTCTTAGTTTTTTGTCTGTGTTTGCCCATGATATTTTAGTGATTTGGCTTTCGAACGATTTCTTTATGAATTATTTATATAATCCTCCGTAGGGAGTTAGGGGAACAATACATACAGTCTCACAATTTTCAGAGTCCATTTTAGGCATTAAGGGGGCAATTTATAGGAATTAGGTTATTTTCTTAGATTTTATTTTTTGTTAGCCCATGAATATTTTGGTTATATAGCTTCTAGATACTTTCTTAATGAAACTTATACATATCCCTCCGTAGAGAGTTTGGGGGTAGTACGTACAGTCTTACCATTTTTCAGAGTATATTAGGTATTTAGGGGGCAATTTACAAGAATTAGATAATTTTCTCAATTTTTCGAATGTGCTAGCTCATGAATATTTTTGGTAATATGGCTTTCGAATGATTTATTTGTGCAACTTTATGAAACCCTCCGCAGGGAGTTGGGGGAGCTGAACGTACAGTCTCACCATTTTCAGAGTGCATTTTGGGCATTTAGGGGCAATTCAAAAGAATTAGGCAGTTTTCTCAATTTTCATGTGTGTTAGCCCATGAATATTTTGGTGATATGGCTTCTAGACGATTTATTTTTAAAACATTTATGGAACCTCTGTAAAGAGTTGGGGGAGCAGTACGTGTAGTCTCACTATTTTCATAGCCCATTTTGGGTATTTAGGAGGCAATTTACAGGAATTAAGTGATTTTCTCATTTTTCATTTTGGTGATATGGCTTCCGGATGATTTCTTCGCAAAACCCTTACGGAAACCTCTGTAGGGAGTTGGGAGAGAAGTATGCACTGTATTACTATTTTTAAATTCCATTTTGGATATTTAGGGGACAATTTATAGGAATTAGGCAATTTTTAAATTTTTCATGTGTGTTAGCCTATGAATATTTTTGTGATACAGCTCCCAGACGATTTCTTTATGAAACCTTTATGGAACCCTCTGCAAGGAGTTGGGAGAGTAGTACGTACATTCTTACCATTTTCAGAGTCCATTTTAGGCATTTTTTGGCAATTTTAAGGAATTAGGCAATTTTTCTCAGTTTTTTGTATGTGTTAGCCTAATAATATTTTGGTTATATGGCTCCAAGACGATTTCTTTTCGAAACCTTTACGGAAACCTCCGTAGGAAGTTGGAGGAGAAGTACGTATAGTATCACCATTTTTAGAGTCCATTTTGGGCATTTAGAGGCCAATTTACAGGAATTAGACGATTTTTTCAATTTTTCGTGTGTGTTAGCCCATGAATATTTTAGTGATATGGATTTCGGACGATTTCTTTGCGAAATTTTTACGGAACCATCCGTAGGTAGTTTGGGGAGCAGTACGTACAATCTCACCATTTCAGAGTCCATTTTGGACATTTAGGGGAAATTTATAGGAATTAAACGATTTTCTCAATTTTTGTGTCTATTGGCTCATGATTATTTAGGTGATATGGCTTCAGGAAAATTTCTTAGTGAAACCTTTATGGAACCCTCCGTAGGGAGTTAGGGGAGAGGTACGTAAACTCTCACAATTTTTGGAGTCCATTTATGGTATTTTTGGGCTAATTTACAAGAATTAGCGATTTTCTAAGTTTTTTGTGTGTGTTAGCCCATGAATATTTTGGTGTATGGCTTCCAGACGATTTATTTGAGTAACCTTTAAAGAATCCTCCGTAGGGAGTTAAGGGAGCACTTTGTACAATATCACTATTTTCGGAATACATTTTGGGTATATAGGGCACCATTATGCAGGTCTTAGGTAATTTTCTTCAATATTTCGTATGTAACTCATGAAATTTTGGTGATATGGCTTTCGAATGATTTCTTTGTGAAATCTTTATGGAACCCTTCGTAGGAAGTTAGGGGAGAACTATGTACTGTCTCATCATTTTTAGAGTCCATTTTGTGCATTTAGGGGACAATTTACAGGAATTAGGCGATTTTCTTAGTTTTTTGTGTGTGTTAGCCCCCATGGATATTTTGGTCATATGGCTTCTGGACGATTTCTTTGAGAGACCTTTACGGAACCCTTCGTAGGTAGTTGGGGGAGAAGTACGTATAGTATCACCATTTTTATAATCCATTTTGGATATTTATGGGCCAATTTACAGGTTTTAGACAATTTTCTCAATTTTTGTGTGTGTGTGTTAGCCTATGAATATGTTGATGGTACATCTTCCAAATGATTTCTTTGTAAATTCTTTACGGAACCCTCCATAGGGAGTTGGGGAAATAATACGTACAGTCTCACCATTTTAGGCATTAAGGGGCTATTTTAATGGAATTATGCAATTTTCTCAGTTTTTTGTATGTGTTAGCCTATAAATATTTTGGTGATATGACTTTCGGATGATTTATTTGTGAAACCTTTGTGGAATCCTCCGTAAGGAGTAGGGGGAGCAGTATGTATAGTCTCACCAATTTTATAGTCCATTTTGGGTATTTAGGGGCCAATTTGTAGGAATTTGACGATTTTCTCAATTTTTTTGTGTGTGTTAGCCCATAAATATTTAAGTGATACATCTTCCAAATGATTTTTTTGTGAAATATTTATGGAACACTTTGCAGGGAGTTGGGGAAGTAGTGCGTGCAAATCATCATTTTCAGAGTCCATTATGAGTATTTAGGGGCTAATTTAATGGAATTAAGTGATTTTCTCAGTTTTTTGTGTGTTAACCCATGACTATTTTGGTGATATAACTTTCAGACGATTTCTTTTTGAAACCTTTATGGAACCCTCCGTAGGGAGTTGGGGGAGCAATACGTATAGTCCCACCATTTTGAGTCCATTTTGGCGTTTAGTGGACAATTTATATGAATTGGGCGATTTTCTCAATGTTTTTGTGGTTTAGCCCATGAATATTAATTTTTTGATGATATGACTTCCAGATGATATCTTTGCGAAACCTTTATGGAATTCTTCGTAGGGAGTTAAGGGAGAAGTGCATACACTATTACCATTTTTAGAGTCTATTTTGGGTCTTTAGGGGCCAATTTGTAGGAATTAGACAATTTTCTCAATTTTTATGTCTTAGCCCATGAATATTTTGGTGATATGACTTTCGAATGATTTCTTTGCGAAACCTCTATGGAACACTCCGTATGGAGTTGGGGGGATAATATGTATAGTCTCACCATTTTTGGAGTCTATTTTGGGGCCAATTTACAGGAATTAAACGATTTCTCAATTTTTGTGTGTGACACCTATGAATATTTTGGTGATATGACTTCCAGACGATCTTTTGAAAACCTTTATGGAACCCTCCGTAAGGATTTGGGGATCAATACGTACAATCTCACCATTTTCGGAGTCCATATGGGTATATAGGGGGGAATTTACAGAAATTAGGCGATTTTCTCAATTTTCGTGTGTGTTATCCCATAATATTTTGTTAATATAGCTTTCGGATGATTTCTTTGTGTAACCTTTTAGCTCATAAAATTTATAAGATAATACACACAATTTTTTTTAGCTCAAACAGGATTTGATCACACATTTTAAAAAATTTATAAGACAATACACACAAAAAATGAGATAATCCATCAATCCTATTGTGTGACCTATAAACTTTTAAACTAGCAACGTATGCCCTGAGGAAACCACAAGCATTGTCTAGTAGGTTATCAGAAAAATACCCACAAAATTTGAGTTTAAATGGAGTCGATCACATATATTTTGATAAATTTATGAACTAATACACACGAGAAGTCAAGCTAATCAAGAATTCTGTTTCGTGACCCATAAAGTCCAAAAAAAATAATGCCTGCCCCTGGGAAATTATGAGTATCCTTTACAAAATTTGAGCTCAAACAAAGTCGGTTACACATATTTCAAAAAATTCATGGCTAATACACACAAAAAAATGAGATAATTTTGGATTCCTATTTTGTGACCTATGAACTTCACAAAGAGTTATAATTACCCCTAAAGAATTATGAGTATCATTTACTAGGTCATCACGAATAGACACACAGAAACTGAGTTCAAACAAAAATTGTCACACATCTATATTATCTTAAAAGTATGAACTCTTAACTTGAATGTTAAATTACTAAAATATCTCTAACTTAGGTTATGCATTTTTCAATCACTTGTGACTTTTCCGATAAGTTGTGACTATTTTCAAAGAATTGTGATTTTTCATTGAGTTGTGACTTTTTCAAAAAAGTTATGACTTTTTCAATGAGTTACGACTTAACGTCGCTAAAAGTTAATATTCATGGCAACTAAAACCGCCACTAAATTATATAACAATTGCCGCTAAAAGATAGTATTAGTGGCAACTAAAATCATTAAACTATTGCCGCTAAAAGATCGTATTAGTGGCAACTAAAGTCACCACTAAATCATTAAAATATTGCCGCAAAAAGATAGTATTAGTGGCAACTACAGTCGCCACTAAATCATTAACTATTGCTGCAAAAAGGTACAATTAGTGGCAACTAAAGTCGCCACTAAATCATTAACTATTGCAGCTAAAAGGTGCTATTAGTGGCAACTAAAGTCGCCACTAATTCATTAAACTATTGCAGCTAAAAGGTGCTATTAGTGGCAACTATAGTCGCCACTAATTCATTAACCTATTGCCGCTAAAAGGTAGTATTAGTGGCAACTAAATTCGCCACTAAATCATTTAACTATTGCCGCTAAAAGATAATATTAGTGGCAACAAAAATCGCCACTAAATCATTTACCTATTGCCGCAAAAAGGTGGTAGTGGCAACTATAGTCGCCACTAAATCATTAACCTATTGCTGTTAAAAGGTCATATTAATGGCAACTTAAGTCGCCACTAAATCATTAAACTATTGCCGCTAAAAGGTAGTAATAGTGGCAACTAAAGTTGCCACTAAATCATTTAACTATTGCCGCTAAAAGATAATATTAGTGGCAACAAAAATCGCCACTAAATAAAAAAACAGTTGCCGCTAAAAGGTAGTATTAGTGGCAACTTAAACCGCCACTAAATATAATAGTCGCCGCTAAAAGAAAGTTTTAGTGGTTACAAAACCTCCGCAATCATATATGAAACACCGCTAAAAGTGAGTATTAGTGGCAACATAAACCGCCACTAATTCATAAAATAGTCACCGCTAAAAGTAAGTGTTACTGGCAACAAAAACCACCGCTAATTCCTATACCAGTCGCCACTAAAATTTTGTTTACAGGCAACTAAATTCGCCACTAAATCAAATAACAATTGCAGCTAAATGATAGTATTAGTGGCAAATAAAACCGCCACTAATTCATATAAAAGCCGCCATTAAAATCTAGTATTTTGAAAAATTATGAACTAATAACAAAAAGACAAATCTAGAAACCAAACTTTGAGTTTACATTAAATATTTAATTCTAAGCCTAATTATTATTATATATTAACTTGAGTTCATTGTAGGAACCCACCTATTAATGTCATAACTTTACAATTGAGCTAAGTCTAAGGATCTATCAAAACCAAACTCTCTACCCTAATGTAGCATAAGATTTGTATACATCTTATCCTTCCTAGGTTCCATTAAAATTTTAAATTTAAATGTTCAAAAACTATACTAAAAATACAACTTAAAATGTTGATTGAAATCCATGCAATTTGACTCTCGA
>JAJOOF010003022.1:0-24493 GCA_029582545.1 Solanum lignicaule
ATTATGAAATGTTTTCTTGGTAAAGAAAGTTTTAAATTCCTTATGGTTTTAGTGTCTATGCAATGAATGAATGCTAAGAGGCTTGTATTAGACCTCTTCGAGGTCGAGTACGCCGGTTACGACTAGGGGGTGCTCCCGGGTCGTGACAATTACACCCTAAAATCCTCATAAACCATGATTTTCTTCACCTTAGAATGAATTCAAACCCTTCCATCGTGCCACAAATATTTTTGTTAGACCTAATAAGCGAACTACAAAAGTAGGGAATCATATTGCTCACCTTTACGAACATTCCTCATGAAAACCTACTGAAATTTTTCCTAGGTCACTCTTTTCTTCTCCAAAAACTTTCTTGGCTGATTATGGGTGATTTTAGGGGGTTTTCTATATTTACAATGTCTTATCGCGCTACAGCGGTCCAATCGGACCTTTGATCCCGCTATAGTGGCCCAAATCGATTATTCTTTTCTTTTTTTTACTCATAAAGATAGGACAGATCATTAAAATAATCTTTTGAAGCTTTTTTTTTATCAAGGGTAAGCTATAGAAAAAGTACTGTTTCTGTCTTCTAATTTAATATTTGTTGAAATCGAAAATGTGTGATGTCTAGATAGAAGTACAGATCTACAATTTTACTTAGATTTCATACAATCTCAACGATTTTCCATCGACAACAATTCAAGTAAGTCGATATGATACAACAATAAAGATACTGGAGTTATACTTACCAAATAAAACAAACAATGAGTTTTTTAGGCTCTTGATGGGTGTAGATCTAGATTTCCTTAAATCACCTCCCGTAAAAAATCATGAATTAGACTTTAAAGCATTTAAATATAGATGGTGGAATTAATCAATATTTTGAGATAGAACCCATTAAAGGATACATCCAAGAAAGGAAAACTAGTTATTGATGATAAAATTACCTTGGCGAGTTAATTTGACATGGTGAACAAGCATTGATTTCTCTTCAACAAGTGTAGAGACTAAACTTTACTGGTTTGGTCGCATGGCTTCATCGTGGAAGCTTTAAACTCTCTGATATCTCCGACAGCTTCTCCGAAGCTTTGATTGTCGAAGTTTTCACTAGAAGCATCTAGTGCCTCTCTGACTTCAATTTTAGATTTGTGTTTCCTATTTTATTTCTCTGTTTGATTTTCTTACCTTTTTATGTTTTATCATTTTTGTTGGGCTTTGGCTTTTGGGCCGATCCTTTGTATAGTTTTTTGTTTTTCTAATCAAATTTTTACTCAATGCGTATTTCAATAAAAAAAAAAGTTGCCACATGACCATATTACATAGGAAGTTGTCACAAACTTTAATGAAGTATTAGCTAATTGTCATGATGCCACTTTGTCATCCCACATAGGCATAAAATCAAAGCATAAGTGATATATTCTAAGGGGAAAGGAGCTAGATTCTTGGAGAGGCTTTTAGAAGACCGTAGAATATTCAAGAAGAATTCTTGGAAGGTTTTACAATTTGTTAGGCTTGTAAAGAATTCTAGAGGGACTAGATTGTAAATATATAGGGACTTGTATAGTAACTTTTTGTTTATACTTTAGCCCTTAGAAGAGTAATATAAATAGAAGGGATCTCATTTGAAACTCAACCAAGCAAGTGCAAAGCATTCTCCAATCAATACAAAAAGCTTTATTACAAACTCTCTTGTTTCTTTCTTCATTGTCTTACTGATCTATGTTTGGAAAGACTTACTTGGGCTTATAAGACCGTAAAAGATCCATCACTAAGTTGTCATGTGTCACACAAAGGGTTAGTCAAAGTCTGAGTTCGTAAAAAAGTGGTATAGAGCCAGTTTGTTTCTAAGGGAATGGCTAACGAGGGACACATCAACGCTGCTAGCACCACCAACGTCAGGTCGAATGGTGGAAGGAAGCACTGAAAGGAAAGGAAGAACCTTAAGAGTAACAAGGAATCATTGCTCGATCCTCAATCACTGAAGCTAGTAATAAGGAACGTGGTGAGGAGCCCATTAATGTCATGCCTGGAGTAGAGAGTATAGCGAGGGTTGACACGGTGAGGCATGTTGTGTAGATATTAGGCAAGCGCTTGAACAAGGTCGACGACAATTTTAAGACTCTCGAGGACTTCACCCTCAAAGAAATTGACAACATCCACAAAGAGTTAGAGGCGCGTAAGCATGTAGAGTGTGAGATAAAGGAAATCAACACTTCATTGGAGTGTCGGCTCATGAAGGCATTAAGCATAATTGAAACAACGAAGGCTGAGATCGAAGCTCTCAAGGGAAGAATGGAAACTTGAGGATCTTCAATACCCAATGGAGATAGGGAGGCCAAGATTTAGGCTCCCAAACGAACAATGTTCAAAGGCATTTGTTACGAATAGGAGGTAGAGAATTTCCTGTGGCATTTGGAGAATTAATTTAAGTGCAACAAGGTGAAGAGTGATAAGAGAAAGATCAACATTGTGGTGTTGTACCTGTCAGAGATGGCCATGTTGTGGTGGAGGTGAAAGGAGTCAAAAATAGGGAAGGGGCTTTGCACAATCAACACATGGGAGAAACTCTGAGTGAAGTTCAAGAAGACTTTCTTTCCTAACAACATCATCTATGAAGCGAAGCGAAAGTTTAGGGAGTTGAAGCAGATAGGCAGAATCCATGAAGAAGTTCACCACCCTCAGGCTCCAGATTCCAACCCCCATAGATGAAGATATGCTTTTCTACTACATGAATGGGCTTAAAAATGGCCCATGAAGGAGTTAGAATGGTGATAGGTCAGGACTATTGATGAAGGTATCATGCAGGACAAAGTTTTGACAGACTTTAGGCATGTAAAAGCTTGACCGAGACAGAAGAGAGCAGATGAGAGGTAGTCATGACGAAGGGTGGAGAGATCGTGGCAAAATCAAGGAGCATCAGCCACATCCTATGAATCATGACACTTATAAGTCTGATGGCAAGAAGTCTGGACGTCAAAGCGATACGGAGAGGAAGGCATAGGTGACAAAGAGAAACAATTGTTACATATGCAGTGGGCCGCATGGCTATGAAAAATTCCTTGACCTGAAGAACCTTGGTACCATATTATAGGAATGAAAGGAGAAAGATGGACAAGAGACAGGGCAATGTTCAGATATGAAGCAATTGGACTTGATTGGACTATTTAGAGTTATAGCAAAGTAATGAGATACGCTGAAAGAATACGATGCACAATATGTAGACATCACGATCGATGGACTACCCACTCGTGCTATGATCGACACAGGTGCGGACGCTAACATCATGACCAAGACAGCAAAAACAAAGTTAGGATTGAGTTACATTCCATGTAACACCCACCTCAAGATAGTCAATGCACCACCAACTCTCGTGTGCAGAGTTGCTCATGGTGAAGTCAAGACTCGGTTTTCCATGTAGAAACGATGCTCCGTAGTCGTAGCAGTATCAAGTTGGGAGAGTGTTCTGAACCGCCACTTTGTCATCCCACTTAGGCATAAAATTAAAGTATAAGTGAGCTAGCCTAATTGGGAAGGATCTAGAGTCTTGGAGAGGTTTGTCGAAGACTCTAGAATACACAAGAAGAATTCTTGGAAGGCTTTAGAATTCTCTAGGCTTGTAGAGAATTCTAGTAGCGGGACTAGATTGCAAATATGTAGGGACTTGTATAGTAATTTTTATTTACACTTTATCCCCTAGGAGAGTAGTATAAATAGAAGTCTCTCATTTGAAACTGAAGCAAGCAAGTGTAAAGCATTCTCCAAGCAATACAAAAAGGCTTCTTACAAATGCTCTTGTATCTTTCTTCATTCTCTTAGCGATCTAAGTTTGAAAAGGTTTACTTGAGCTTAAAAGATCGTGAAAGAGTCATGAGTAAGTTGTCAAGTGCCGCACGGAGCGTTAGTTGAAGTCTAAGTCAGTGACATAATGCTTCAAAAATTCCAAAACTTTAGTGATGTAAATTTTTAAAAGGAAAACAATGGAGGCTTGTTTACACCCAATTTGCACCCTTCACATTCTAATTAATTTTTTAAGTTTCTTCAATTTCAAACAACATTGTAATAATTGTTTTACAAAATTAAAAATATTTTAAAAATCATTAAGGCAATTATTCCATTTATTATAAAAAAAAATATCTTTATATGCATATAATATATAGATTTCTATAATTTCTACTTTTATAAACATTTGGAAAATTCTTTTTATAAATGCCAAGACCCGAAATCGCATCTTGATGGTGCTTACTATAAACCCTAGTAGGCAAGATGAACTCATGATAACATAAGATAAAAAGAATAAAGATGAGAAATCACCTTCATCATAGATACATACAAAACGGAATAAAATATACAAAAAGGCCCCAAAAGGGACTGAAGAATATGAAATGTATACAAGGAACCAAACCTGAAACCTAGTATTATAGGTACAAGAGCATCTAAAGACGGAAGTAGAGTTATACAAAACATAAATGTCTAACAAAATACAAAATATGTAGACAATAAATACATAAGGAAAAGCATCAAGCTTCCAGATGTGAAGAGCTCACCACAATCTGAACAACAAAAGGGTCTTGAATGAGTGAAGATCGATGGTGATGAATCTTGCTACATGTTGAATCTAAAAAAAGCATAAAAGTGTAGTATGACACTACAACATTTTATGTCTACAACCACCCAAGAAAAGTGTGGCCTAAACTACGAAAAAGTATGGCCTTTGATAAAAGGCCACACTTTTTTACTTTAAGCCACACTTTTCAAGTGTCGCCTTATCAGCTACGCATAAAATTTTAGCCTAAAAGGAAAAAAGGCCACGCTTTGCAGTACCTCATATAGCAACATTTCTATCTCATATAACTACACTTTCAAGCATGGCCTTTGCTTCCATATTGCCCATGATTTTAAAGTGTTGTCTTTCCTATCCTATGTATGACAACACTTTGAAGTGTAGTCTTTGCCCATGTGCATACCACAATTTACATGGAATATGCTACACAATTGACAGTCCTATGGCTTCACTTTTAAGTGTGGTAATATTATTTTGGCTATAAAATATTTATATGCCACAATTTCTAATTAAAAAACAACAATATTGTTTGGCAATAAATAAACTCAAGCATTAAATTAGCTAACAAGTAATTCAAATATATACATTTGCAATAAACTTCAAAAGATAATATGTCCTGTGTACATACTCATACTTATAAAGCAATATTCTAAATATGTGTAAAATAGTTCAAAAACTCATACAATAGTTCAATATATTCTAGCAATGAATATATTTCACAAAATCAAATATAATGTATTCAAACTTGTAACACCTCAAAAATCAGACTTAGAAGTTGCAACAGAAAAACACTAGAAAATAATGGACTACAACAGGGTTCACGAACCGTGAAAGGAACCACGGTCCGTCAACCTGCCCATGGTTCACACCCCTAGAGGTGGTAGACCACAAAGCCCTTCACGGGCTGTGGACCACCTCACGAGGTGTGGACAACCTCATGAGCTGTGGGAAGGCTCGTGGGGGTGAGGCAGAGCCTCCCAAGATCTGGCATCAGACCACGGAGCCCTTCACGGGAAGTGGTCTTGATGACAAGACATGGGAGGGTCTGTGTACCTGATCCACTAGACCCCAGTCCAAGTGAAGAACCACAGTGACCTTTACGGTCCGTGGTCCTTCACACGGGCCGTGGTAGGGCTCATGGTTGGACCACCTAGAACCAGTAGCCACTGGACCAAGGACCACAACCCACTTGATGGTCCGTGGTCCCTTTGATAGTCCGTCATACGGCCCGTGGTCAACCTCGCCAGATTTTAAGTTAGGGGTTGTTTGATCTTTTCCCCTACGCCTTGGACACCTAAACTACGTAGTTTAACCCACCTAAACTACGTAGTTTTGGTCAGTTTAAGCCTATTAACTTAATCAGAACCTACCCTAATCGATCTTTCACCAAAAATTCATAGATCTTAGAGCAAAACATGAGAGAAAAGTCGAGTAGCCCTCTCCAAGAATGCAACAGGTTTCCTTCAGTTGCAGCCCCGAAATCAAAAGATTTCTCCGTGAAATTCGTCACTACATATGTGGGATTTCACTAGTAGGTTCCTTTCATCCATTAGGTCCCTAGAATTCAGTTAGAATCTTGTATCCCTATGTATTGTTTAGACTTAGGGTTTCTAGAACTGTAGATAAATTATTGTGATTTAGAAGTTATGGTATTCCAAATCATATTATCATGTTTTCGTGACATTGTGCTTAGCTTTTTGCATGAAACTCATAACCCTAGTGGTGTAGATTCATTTAGTTGATGAATCACACTAGCTAGGTCAGATACATATATATACAAGCCTAAGATTTCGAATGTTTCGTTACTAGTACTGAAATGTTGCATTCTCAGTTAGCATTTCAGAATAATGAGCTATCTAGTATAATTCAGTTATGTTGTTTATTCAAATTGCTAGTTAGGAGTAGGCTTAGACCGAGTGGACTAGGGTTCAGTGTACCCGTAATTCACAGAACAATGTGCCCCGTAGGTAAATAAGTCCTCTTTGTGGGCATTATATTTAGTGATCTTGCAAGTCATGCCTTTATACCCTTGGCAAGGTATATTGGGTCCTTTCGATAGGTCGTATACGTCGAAATCCACGTTTAGCTCACGTGGTTTTATGTCAGTTATTATTAGCTCCCACAGTCAGACTTTAATGCATTGGACTAGGTTTTCAATTATATTTTAGTATTCGGTCTTAGCACGTTATGTACTTGGTCATTGAATCCATTTCAGTTCATTCGCACTATGTTTTCAGTTATTTTCCAATATGTCCAAATTATATTATTGCTTAGTATGTTTTGTTTAGCTTTATCCTACTCTACGTGCTCAGTACATTCCAAGTACTGACGCATACTCTGTGCTATATCCTTTCATGGTGTAAGTTCATGTACTTAACATCCAAGTCACGCGTAGATCGACTCATGATCTCCATTTTCAACAGCTTCAGTGGTGAGTCCTCACATTTCTAGGACAATAGACATGTTTCTATATTTAGTGTTTTCATTTCAGTTTTTAGTATTTTCTAGAGTTAGCTGGGGGAATGTCAAGTAGATTTAGTCACTAGAGGCTTCTTTCAGACATAGTTTAGTTTCAGCTTTAGAATTGAGTTTAATCTTTCATCTGTATTGAACTCTTAAGTATCTTATTTATTTAGAACAACTTTGGGTATTCCCCACTATTAAGTTTTATCATGATTTAGCTTCCGCATCAGTTTTAATTGTTATAGAATATTCGGTCTGGTTATGATATGTCAGTTCACGGTTAACTTGGGGTCACTCGTGATCCTAGGTCCCGTGTTAGTCAAGGGGGTAGCCTCGGGGCGTAACAAACTTGGTATTAGAGCCTTAGGTTCAAGAGTCCTAGGATGTCTGAAAAGCTGCACTAAGTAGAGTCATTTTCATGGGCATGAAGTGCACCACATCTAATGAGAGTGAGGCTATGAAGTGTTTTAGGAAAAACTTCTCTTTCTTGCTATTCTTATCGTGTGTGGGGATGATCTTCTTTGTAACTCGTCGTTAGGCGTTTCAGATCATGCCTCTATATAGAGCTAATGCAAGGAACACTAACGCAGCCCCCCAGTCCTAGATCACAATGTTTCCAACACAGAGTATCAGAATGCGATTCAGCTTTTGGCTCAGAGCGTAGCTAACCAGAACAATCAGCAGGTCCCAGTTCCTACCAATCTAGTAACCAGTCACAGAATTTCTAATAAGTGCACAATATGGCCAATCTGCATCACAAAATGTTGTGATCTTTCCATTAGAATTACTGGACAGTAATAGACCTTGACCAGGCTATTTTTTTTAAAGATACTTGATGACCCTCAATGCAAAATCTATATACGACCTTTTAGGTTGTTGGAGAAATTGACAGAGACTTTGAACACTATAAGAAATATCTGGTCTTGTCATGTTAAGATAAAGCAGTTTCCCAATAATTTTTTGATACATAATTTGATCTACTAAAGGAATTTCCGGTATACCTTGCTTGACATGTTCATCATACTATCTTGAGGTAAGCTTAATATTACAGTCAATAGGAGTACTTGCTGGTTTAGATGCAGAGAATCCAACTTTTGCTACAAGTTCCAAGGTGTATTTCCTTTTTTTGATCTTGTGAACTCAATTCCCAAAAAATACTTAAGCTCTCCTAAGTCTTTTATCTTAAAAACACTCAGTAATTCTTTCTTTGTACCTTCAACAAGCTTTAAGCTACTACATATGATAAGCATATCATCAACATTCACAAGTATAATAGTTATCCCTTCACTATTTCTCCTAATAAACAAAGAATAGTCATGTTGACTTTGTTGAAAGTTGAGATTGATAAGGGCTGCAGTGAGCTTGTGATTCCACTGTCTTGGGGCCTATTTTAGCCCATAGAGGGATTTGATCAGTCTACATACCTTATCCCCCTTGACTGGAAAACCCCTGCGGCATAGTCATATAAATCTCATCCTCCAAATTACCTTACAAATATGCATTGAACACATCCATTTGATGAATATGCCAGCTTCCTGCTGCCATAATGGATAGTATAGTCCTAATTGTTACCATTTTCACTACAGGAGAGAGAGTTCTTTGTAATCTATTTCCTCCTTTTGACTGTACCCTTTTGCTACAAGTCTTACCTTAAATCTTTCCACTTAACCTGTAGATTTATACTTAAATCTTGTATATCCACCCGCAACCTATAGCCTTCTTTCCAGCTAGTAAGTCTGTAACATTCCAACTCCTATTATCTTCCAATGCTTGTATCTCAGATTTCATTGCCTCTACCCACCTTTTATCTTTTATGGCTTCAGAATATGTGGTAGGTTCTTGCAGACCATAGATAGCAACTTAATAAGATTGATAAGCAGGAGATAAATTATCATATATAAGGAACTTTTTTATTAATTT
Organism: Solanum lignicaule; assembly: GCA_029582545.1. Lineage (NCBI taxonomy): Eukaryota > Viridiplantae > Streptophyta > Magnoliopsida > Solanales > Solanaceae > Solanum > Solanum lignicaule. Next base: position 8,924 of record JAJOOF010003022.1, read on the forward strand.
TAAGTGAAACAAAGTCTTTATCTCAACATACTTCATTGGATGGTGATGGGACTGTATAAATATTAGATGTACATTGTTCTAGTAAGTTACATTACTAAATAATTCATTGAGTCGATATCAATATATTTTATATTTGGATGGATCATACAGTAGACTTTTGTATACTACATTACAAGATAAGAATCATGGAGTTAATGTTAATATATTTTATGCTTAGATTGATTAATAAGTGAACTCGGTGTATTGCAATACTAGACGAGACATGTAATTGTCAATGAACTACATGTTCAGATAGATCATGCAGTGGGATCACTTTATGTATTATTGTGATAAAGAACAAGTACCCCCTAGGCTATCATCGAAATCCTATAGATACATCTTAACTAAACTAAGGACATATTACACCTACCCCTCGCCCTCTACGAACCCATTTTTCTTTTGTAATTATGTACACCTTTTGGCTTACATGCCATCCAAACATCTACCACATGCCTCAACTACGTGGAGTCACAAAGTGTGCCACGTAAGCCAAAAGGTGTACAAAATTACAAAAAAAATGAGTTCGGGGGTAATAGGACCTTAGTTTAGTTAAGGTGTATTATTGAGATTCCGGTCATAGTTTAGGAGGTTATCCCTTATCGTTATATTATTAGATATATAATGAAATTAATGTCAATATATTTTATGATTGAGTCATTCATGAAGAGGCCTTATACTATTACATTATTGGATAAGTCCAATCAATTTTAATGCACCTCGTGATTGGGTGGATCATGAAGTGGAATCATCCTATTACATTACTAGATGAGACATATAATTGATGTTAATGCATTCCTTACTTGGGTGGATAATGAAGTCGACTCAAACTACTACATTGTTGTATGAGTCATGGAATCAATGTCATAGTATTTCATGCTTGACATACCCACGAATGCAATACATTGACACTGATTGTATATCTCATATAATAGTATACTTTATTGAATCCATTTTACTGTCCACCCAAGTATGAAACACATTTACATTGATTAATAAATTAATAACGACCATATTTACGTTTATCATGTATCAATCGCTAGGTACTTACAAATTTATCTTAAATATAATAAAATATCATAATATATTGATTGATATAGGCTTAGAAAATATAACAAGCTTTTATCTTCATAAAACTAAAATTTTGTAATCCTTTGGATCGACAACAATCTTCTACATAATAATCCAACAAAGCAAGTATGTGGTCTATGATTTCATGTCCCTCTAGGTATTCAACATTCTCTTGATAATCATCATTCATTTGTGATAAAAACTCGTATATCAAGATCATTCGATATTATTTCATTATTTTTTTCCTACAATGTAATTGATACATTCTAGAACAGGAGGTCTATAACATCAACTGGATTTCCCTCCAAGTATTCTATACCCTTTATTTTTCAATACTATCTTTTTAATTCATATATTCTTCAACGTTGTACTCACAATTCACTTCTAAATTATCACTATTCACATCGCAACCCAACAAGTAAGTGTGAAAACAAAAACACTCAAGAAACTGTTTTGAAGAATAAAAATAGAGTGAACTTATGAAATTCCAGCAATGCATTAATTTGCAAAATATCTGAATTTATCCAAGGAAAATCATAACCGTTTCCTATATAGTAGCCACTTACAAAGTGGATGTTAAAACTGAATAAGAACATGTGCCACTAACAACGATAAAATGGGCTACTAACTTCAGAAAGTTAAGCAACTAAAGTTGACTAAGTCTAGCTAGAAAATAGGAAGCACTAAATTGAAATAAGTAAAAGACAGTGAAAACAATAAGTTGAAAAAATGCCAATTATCTAACACTCCTCCTTGGCTTTTTTGTGACAAATACCAATTCATTGCCTCAGATCTTCAAACCTTTCATTTGGTAGTGACTTAGTGAAAATGTCAGCTAGCTGGTTCTCAGATGAACAATGAACAACAAACACTTCATTAGATTATTGGTATTCTCTAAGAAAATGAAACTTGATCTTGATATGCTTATTTCGACCATGAAACAATGGATTTTTATAGATTGAAACTGATGAACTGTTATCACACGTGATCTTGGTAGCTTCTGTTTGTTCATGGCCCAAGTCCTTCAACATCTTCCTTAGCCAGATAGCTTGATTCACAGTAGATGCGATATCTATGTACTCATATTCTGCTGTTGATTGAGTTGTAGTTTCTTGTTTCCTTGAGCTCCAACTAAAACAACTTGTCCCCAAACATCAAATATATCTAGAGGTGCAAATGGAATCATCAACTCCGCCACCCCAATCATTATTATAGTACTTGACTAGGTTCATAGTTACTTTGGCAGATGTTGGGAAAAAAATTCCAAACTTGCTGGTTCCTTTAATATACCCTAACACTTTTTAGCCGTTGTGAAATGTGTGTCTTTAGGTGAATGCATGAACCTAGAGAGAAAACTTTCAACAAATGGAATGTCAGGTCTGTTTGTGGTTAGATATAGAAGACTACTAATTAAGCTTCTATACATACTATCGTTCACTTTTTTGGAATCCTCATCCTTGCCAAGCTTTTCACCAATAGAGATTGGAGTACTCACAGGTTTGCAGTCTTGCATTTTGAACCTGTTTAGAATATCTGAAATGTATTTCTGCTAGCATATGAAAATTCCATCACTGGACTGCAACACTTCCATGCCAAGGAAGTACTTCATGACTCCAAGATCAATCATTTCAAAGATTTTCTCCATTTCATCCTTGAACCTTTGGATTAGTTCAAATTTGCTTCATGTCACAAGGATGTCATCCACATAAATTGAGGCAATTAAGGACTCATCTACATTGACTTTCACATACAAAGTAGCTTCACTTTGACTTCTACTAAAGCCAAGTTGGATGAGATGATTGTCCATCCTCTCATACCATGACCTTGGGGCTTATTTAAGGCCATACAAGGCCTTCGTTAAGAGATAAACTTGATAGTTTTTTCCATGAATTGAGAAACCAACATAGATCTCTTCAACAAGCAAACCATTTAAAAAAAACCGATTTGACATCAAGCTGATGAATCTGCTAGGAACTATGAGATGCAAATGCAAGAATAAGCTAGATTGTGTCATACCTTTCTACAGGAGCAAATGTTTCCTGGTAATCTGTACCATACTGTTGTGCGTATCCCCGCACCACTAAACTAGCCTTATATTTGCAAATTGTTCCATCGAGATTGAGTTTTGTGTTGAAAATCAATTTTACACCAATCACCTTGCGATTTCTAGGTGTGTCAGCAAGCTACTAGGTTCCATTCTTCTGGATCATGTCTAGTTCATCTTGCATAGATATCCTCCATGCATGAGGGTCTTGTGCTTTAGCATAGCTTGTTGGATTAGAGGTAACCAAATCACACCGCTGATAGATATCTTTAAAGGTTTGAGTTCCCCTTACTGGTACATCATCAATTAGTTCATCTTCTGGAAGTTGAGGCTGCTCTTTTTAAAATAAATCAGAATAAGAGGTCTTCTAATTTTTCCAGTCCCAACCAGGTGCTTCATCAAACTTCACTTCTCGGCTGAGAATTAGTTTTTCTATTTTGAAACAGAAAATCATGTATCCTTTGGAGGAACTATAGCCCATAAATCTCCCCTTATGAGCCTTATTATCCAGCTTATTCCTCTTTTTTTTTCTAGAACTCAATAATAACATATACACCCAAAGATTCTGAGATGGTATACTGATGGTTTGTTCCCACACCAAGCTTCATATGGAGTCATATCATGTAAGGCCTTAGTAGGCAATCTGTTTAGCAAATATACAGAGGTATTGACTGCCTCCGCCCAATACTGATTTGGGATCTTTATTTAGAGCAAAAGACATCTAGTCATCTCCATTACTGTCTTGTTCTTCCTTTCAGACATGCTATTTTGTTGTGGAGTGTATGGTAATGTCAATTGGCATTAAATACCTGTGCTATTATAAAACTCCACAAACTGAGAAGAAATAAATTCTCCTCCACTGTTATACCTTAAAGAGTTAATACTAAGATTACATTGATTTTCTATTAAAGCTTTAAATTGTTTAAAAACATCATAGACTTCAGTCTTCAGTCTAATGAAATAAACCCAACACATTCTAGTGTAGTCATCATTAAAGAGGAGAAAGTATTTGTTACCACTCAATGAATCTGTTTTCATTAGGCCGCAAACATCCGTATGAATGAGCTGAAGTTTCTAGTTAGCTCTCCATACTTGATTTGCTTGAAATGACAATTTTGTTTGCTTTCCTTGTTTGCAGGTTTCACAAAATTGAGCATTAGAAAGAAATTCAGACATATTTTCCACTAGCGCCTTCTTTTTCATCTCTGCGATTTTTCTCATATTGAAGTGACCAAACCTTTTGTGCCATAAGTTTGTACATGTTTATGAAGTTATAGTGTAAGCATGCTCTATTATTTTCTCCCAATCAACTGAAAACATTTTGTTGCTCATCTTGACATAAAATAATTCTACTCCAGAAGGGTAAAAAACAACACATTCACGATTCTTAAAATGCAGAGAATAATTATTTTCAAGCATTTGCCTAACACTCAACAAATTTTGAATCATATCAGGCGTTTATAGAACTTCAGGAATAGTTTTGATACCTGATATTGTTGACATAGACATTGTTCCCCTGCCTTTGACTTCTATTGCCTCATTGTTTCCCCCTTTTATTTTAAATTTGTAAGTATCATCAAGGAATTTGAACATTTCAACATCATTGCACAAGTGATGTGTGCAACCACTATCAAGTAGACATGAATCAGAGGATTCATTAAATTAAAAGTATAAAACATTAAAGAATTGCTCGTCATGTGCATCTGCAGCTTCTGCTGCTTGTGCTTGCAAAGCTTCAGAGCCCTTTGCTCTTGATTTACAGACCTTGGATATGCACCATGTCTGCTTGCAGTTGCCACATATTGCACCGACTCTTCACCAACAGTAGTTCTCCAGATGTGTAGTTCTTTTACAATGTTTGCACGGAGGGAACTTCTTCTTCACATCTCCACTATTGTTTCCTCCATCATGCTTGCCCTTATTCTTTTGGTTGAACTTTTGCTTTTCTTTACTGGAAATTTTCTTTTGTTTAGAGAAAGCTCCTTCAGTGAACTTGTCCCAGCTCGTAGTCCTTCTTCGCTCTTGTGCTTGAAGAACACTCATTAGTTCACCTAATGAAAGTTTGCCCTGGTCTTTGGATTCTTCAAGAGAGGAAATATTAGATTCAAACCTCTCAGGAAGAGTCACAAGAAATTTCTCTATTATTTGTTTTCTGTAAATTCTTCACCAAGAAGTCTAATATTATTAACAATTAATGAGATTTGATCAGCATACTTACTAATTGTTTCACCTTCCTGCATATTCAAGGACTCAAACTCCCTTTTAGGTTCAACATTTGCATTTGACGTGTTCTATTGTTGTCTTGTTATTCTTCTTTCAACCTACCCCAAGCCTCTTTTGTTGTTTTAGAAGTTATGATTATGTAAAACATAGAATCTGCCACAGTATTCTACATAAGAGACTTGGCTTTAGATTTATTTACCTTCTCTTCATTGTTAGATTTGATCTGAGCCAAGGTAGGATTTGTTGGTAGAGCAGCAAGTGGTTTATCTTCTGTCACAGTTTCCCAAAGTTCATAGGTTTTCAGAAAACCTTGCATTTTCACAGACTAGATTTGGTAATATTCACCAGTGAAAGTGAATGGTGGATTTAAAGGTTGATTGTTGGATGTGATTTTGTGTTGTAGGTTAAAACTTTTTGGTCATGTAAGATCAACTTGAGGCTCTAATGCAACTGTTAAAACACAAACACTCAAGAAATTGATTTGAAGAATAAAAATAGAGTGAACTTATGAAATTCCAACAATGCATTAATTTGCAGAAGATCTGAATTTATGGAAATAAAAACCTAACAATTTCCCATCTAGTAACCACTTACAAAGTGGATGTTAAAACTGAATAAGAACATGTGCCACTAACAGTCATAAAAGGGGCCACAAACTTCAAAAAGTTAAGCAACTTAAGTTGACTATGTCTAGCTAGAAAATAGGAAGCACTAAACTAAAATAAGTAAAAAATAGTAAAATAATAAGCTGAAGAAAATGCCAATTGTCTAATAGCAAGAACATGTTCCCCGACTTTGTCTCCCTCTAGGTATTTGTCACAGTCCAAATATCGAGGTCATAATACGACACATATTTCGATTCCACCAATAGGTATGACAATCTCTTATCCAAATTATTATTGATTTAAAGAAAAAATACAAAGCATAAGTAATTAAGAAGTGCAAATCGAGTCTCAAATTCAAACTTTCAAAAATCAAAATAGAATGCATAAATAATTAAATCTACAACACCAAAATCTAGGGACATGAGTCAAGCTTCTCCAATAACATGGATAATTTTTCCTTCTCTTTTACACTATGAATCATTTTTTATACTCGTAGTGAGACAAAATTAGCTAATTCAAACGAGGCAAGGATACTAAAGATAAGCGTATGAGTCATGCTTTGATAAAATTCATACATAAGAAAGTAAAGACTAAGCATTGAACACAAAGATTTTTCACATAAAACATGTAATTTATTTGAAACATAAATAAAAACATAAGGGAATAAATTAAACGAGAGAGTGAGGATAAAAAAGTTTCTTTTTGATTCTTGAAGCAAGAAAATAGAGAAATCAAACTAAAACTAATTGTTGCAGTTGTCTTCTACAACTACATGACCTAAATTCAAGCTAAATGATGACGGAGGGCAGAAGAATGTTGAGGAAGTGCATACCACAATAAATTGCTATATTTTAGCCATTTTTTGTTTCCTAGTTTGTTTAAAACTTTGTTAGTTACTGTTCAGTATTAGTTCCTCAATTTTAGCAAAAAATAACTTAGTTTTAGAAGATTTTTTAGCATTACTTTAGATCAGCTTAGTTAAGATGCGATGTATTTATTCAGTCTCATTTAATAATAGAAATCACTTTTCCTTTTTCTTCTTCAATCCGTTCTTATTCTCCTCTGTTAAACACTAACATTGGTATCAGATCACTTTTGTTCTTAAGGGACTTGTAAGAATTTGTGAGTTATAATGAGTAAAACCCAAACCATTCCATAAAACTAGCTTTACTCTGCCAGTTTTTGATGAAGAAAACTAACAGATTTGGGTTGTTAGGATGGAAGCCTACATGGATGTATGTGATCTCTGGGAGGTAGTAGAGAAGGATTATGAAGTTCCTCTTTTACCATGCAATCCTACAATGGCTCAGATTAAAACTCATAAAAAGAAAAAGACCAGGAAGTTGAAGGTGAAGGCATGTCTCTATGTTGTAGTATATCCTACTATTTTTCTAGAATCATGACTCTTAAATTAGCTAAGGAAATACAGGACTTTCTGAAAAAGAAGCATTATGGAGATGAAAGAATTTGAGGCATGAAGATCTTAAACTTGGTGAGGGAATTTGAAATCCAAAAAATGAAGGAATCTGATACAATTAAAGAGTACTCAGATAAACTTATTAGTTTGGCTAATAAGGTAAACTTACTTGGTGTCGAACTTTTCGATACAAGAATTATGTAGAAAATCCTTGCTATTTTACCTGAAAAGTTTGAAGCATTAATTGCTTCACTGGAAAATACAAAAGATTTGTCAAACATAACTTTGGCGAAACTTTTAAACTTTTTGGAAGCACATGAACAAAGAAGAATGTTAAGGAACGAGGCAATTGTTGAAGGAGCTTTGCAAGCAATGCATCAATTCAATGTCGGAGGCAAAGGTAGGAAGCAGAAGTTAAGAATAGCTATGCTACATAAACAGAAGTTTCTGCAACTGACAACAATTCTAGCAACGACAACAAAAGTGGAAAATATCCACCATGTCAGCATTATGGGAAGATAAATTATCCACACTTCAAATGTTGGAAAAACATGATATGAGATGCATAAAGTGTCATAAAATTGTTCATTCTAAGATTATTTGCAAAGAAAAAGGGCCATAACAATTAAATGGAGCTCAAATTGCAGACGAATAAGAAGAAGATCAATTGTTTGTGGCTACTTCTTTTGCAAGTAGAAGTTCAAGCGAAAGCTGGTTAATTGAAAGGGGTTGTACAAATCATATGACTCATGATGAGGAGATTTTTAGAGAGTTAGAAAGATCTGCAATCTCTAAAGTCATAATTGTTAATAGGGATCATCTTCTAGCCAAAGAGAAAGGCACAATAGCTATTGAAAGCTACTCAAGTACAAAGTTAATCTCATTTGTACTTTTTTTTTCCTAAACTTGATCAAAATTTGTTCAACGTAGGTCAAATTTTGGAAAATGGTTTTAATCTTACATTTGAGGATAACAAGTGTGTGATCTTTGATCCAAAGGGCAAACAAATCTGTCAAGTTAAAATGAGAGGAAAGAGTTTTTCCTTCGATCCAATGGAGGAAAAGTTGGCTGCCTATCGAGCCAAGAGATGACAACAAATATATGGCACAAGAGACTCAAACATTTTCATCACAGGGCACTCTTGCACATGTTGAAGAAAGAAATGGTTTCGAGGACTACCACTTATGGAGGATGAACATGCAACTTGTAACACATGTCAATTGGGAAAGCAAAGTAGGATGCCTTTTGCCAAGGCAACCTGGAGAACATCAGGGAAGCTTCAATTAGTCCATACTGATTTGTATGGACCACATAGGACTGCTTCTTTTAATAGAAGTACATATTTTATAGCATTCATTAATGATATGACACAAATGTGTTGGATTTATATTCTCATGTTCGAATCTGAAGTACCTGAAGTGTTCTGGAAATTCAAACTTTGGTACAAAATCAAAGTGGTTGCAGGATTCAAATGCTTAGATCAGATAATGGTACCGAGTACACATCTAATCGATTTAAAAAGTTTTGTGAAAATGCAGGAATTGAGCATCAACTCATTATTTGATATACTCCGCAATAAAATGGTGTCAGTGAAAGGAAGAACATATCGATAATGGAGATGTCGAGATGCTTCTTATGTGAGAAGGGTCTACCAAAAAAGTTATGGATAGAAGCAACTAACACTGTTGTTTTGTTTTTGCTAAATTGGTTGCCTACAAAGGTCATGAAGGAATAGACACCTTTTGAGGCATGACATGAGATAATCCATCCTTACAAAACTTAATAATCTTTGGTTGTTTGTGCTTCTCACATATTCCACGGGTTAAGAGGGACAAGTTAGATAAGAAAGTGGAACTTGGAGTCTTTATTGGTTATAGTACAATCTCCAAAGCATACAAAAATTTTCAGCCTCATACAAAAAAAATTATGGTAATCAGAGATGTATTTTTTATGGAGAATAAGTAATGGGACTGGGAAGAAGTTAACCAGAAGTAGATCGCAAAAAATCTAATAGATTCAGATGAGAACATTGATGATCAATATGTGAGAGGAACAAGGTCGCACTATGACATATACCAGAGATGCAATGTGGCCATTTTGGAGCCTTATGGATTTTAAGAAGTTGTTTCCGATCCCAAGTGGAAAGCTGCAATAGAAAAGGAGCTTGCAATTATTGAGAAGAGCGAGACCTGGCAGCTTGTGGAAAAGCCATAACATAGGAAGATCATTGGTGTGAAGTGGGTTTATTGCACGAAATTGAATGTTGATGGATCTGTTAACAAGCTCAAAGCAAGATTTGTTGTGAAAAGTTACTCACAAATTTTTAGAATTGATTATTCAGATACCTTTTCTCTAGTAGCTAGGCTTGATACATAAGGTTGTTACTAGCTATTGTTGCTCAAAAAGGTTGGAAAATCTTTCAATCAGATGTCAAGTCCATTTTTTAAAAATGATTTTCTACATGAGCAAATTTATGTGGAGCAACCTTAAGGTTTTTCTATAAAGGGACATGATGACAAAGTGTATCTATTCAAGAAATCCCTTTATGGTTTAAAAGAAGCTCCAAGGGCTTGGTACAGTCGAGTTGATGATCACTTGCAAGGCTTAGGTTTTAAGAAAATCCTAAGCGAATCAACTCTATTTATTGAAAAAAGAGATTCTAATATTATGGTTATATCACTTTATGTTGTTGATCTTCTTGTAATAGGCAACAACCTAGAAATGAAAGATGAATTCAAGGTAGAGATGAAGAAAGTGTTCGAAATGACAGACTAGGGAGAAATGTGTTACTTTCTTGGAATGGAGATTTGTCAAACCCACAATGAAGTGTTCATTTGTAAAAAGAAATATGCAAGGGGGACAATGAAAAAGTTCAAAATGGAAAATTTCAAACCTATGAAAACTCTAATGAATCAGAAAGAAAAGCTGATTAAAGATGATGGTAGTGACAAGGTTGACGAGGCAAGTTATAGAAGTATGGTTGGATGTCTCATGTATCTCACTACCACGAGACTCGATATTCTGCAAGCAGTAAGTGTCTTATCTAGATTTTTTAATTGTGCAAGTAAAATGCACATGAAAACAGCCAAAATAGTGATAAGGTATGTCAAGGGAACTTTGGAATATGGTGTTAGGTTCGGGAAAAGTTAGAACTTCAACTTGCAAGGGTATTATGATAGTGATTAGGTTGGGTCAGATCATGACATCATAAACACTTCAGGTGATTGTTTTATTCTTGGTTCAGGATGTTTTTCATGGTTCTAAAAGAAGCAAGGTATCGTGGCACAGTCAAGGGAACTTATGACAATGGTGTTAGGTTCAAGAAAAGTCAAAACTTCAACTTGTAAGGGTATTATGATAGTGATGTGTTGGGTCAAATGATGACATGAAAAGCACTTCGGGTAATTGTTTTAGCCCTGGTTCGGGATGATTTTCATGGTGCTAAAAAAGAAGCAAGGTATCATGGCATAGAAAACTGCAGAAGCTGAATTTAAAGTTGTAATATCAGTTGTTAATCAAGCTCTTTGACTAAGGAATATTATGTTAGCTCTTGATCTGGAGCAACAAAAAAGCACGAAAGTGTTTGTGGATAATCAGACAACCATGGAAATTTCTCATAATTTAGTTTTTCATGGAAAAACAAAACATCTGAATATCAAATTGTACTATCTCAAGGAAGTGCAAGCAGACAGAGAGGTGAAGTTGGTTTATTGCAGGTCGGAAGATTAAGATACTGATGTTCACTAAGCCATTTCATTTTAATAAGATTGAATTTCTTAGAATGAAGCTTGGTATCATGCCCCGAGCCTACACCCTAGACATGGCCGGCACTTGAGAACTATCGCTGGTCCACAAGTGATCCCTTGGCCTGGCTGACTACTTAGCGGAAGTCTTACTCAAGAAAAATGGGGACTCCAACTACCAACAATTAACTCAAAGCATCTCAACAATAACCCAACTCAGTAAATGTCTGAAATACTTAATTAAACATAAATAAGTGACTCAAAGTCTCAAAACATCAACAAGGGAAATAGGGAGAGACTCCTCCAATTTTAACTATATAGGAAGCCTCTAAATAATTCGAAAGCTATCGGGACAGGATCATCGACAACTCAACAAAACAATAATGATAGTGTGAAGTCCTCCTGAAAGTAAGGAGGCTTACCTAAACTAGCTGGAATGCAAATGGTATAAACGGTGCACCTGTTGATGACCCTGAACACCTGTATTTTCATCATAAAATGATGCAAGTCGAATGACATTAGTAAATTGAATGTATGAGCATATAAGGGGAAAACCAAAACATATATAAGTTACCTAATAACATGGCAAGACAATACTCACCTTAAACTGAACTACAATATGAAAGAAATAATAATAAATGCAATATTTAAAGCTTTTAAAACAGAAGATATAAACTCAAATGTATAAAAATACAATAACATACTCTTTACTCTTATTTGGGAGATTCTCTAACCGACAACCATCAGTATGAGCTATGTGATGATACAACATCTCGCCCACTCTGCCAGAACTGTCCTATACCTTCATGCGGTATAGAACACCTCAACTAAGCGGATCCACTAAGCTATGCTTAAAAGCAATAATGAGTTGTCTAAAAAGTAAGGTCCCTTACCCATGTTGGTGAAATGGTTTATGAGGAATGTGAGTTGTTTGAACTCATCCCCATATCAGTGCTCAGTACTACTCCCAATAAGATATAATTCGTGGTCAAATGTATAAAACATAACTCTTTCTGAATTGGAGGTAGTTACTCAAACGATCCTCTTAAAAGAGGTAATACTCTAAAACTTCTCTAAACTCATAAACTCAATTAGAAATTGATGTTTCTCTCCTTTAAAGGTAAAAGTGTTACACTTGGGAATTCTTAGTTCCCTTATAATCATTTTGAAATATTAAATATTACTCCTCTCATTCTCATACTCATTTACTAAAGATTTAGTTCAAAACTATAGTTAATTGCAAAAGAGTTCTCAAATTTGACTCAAAAGAACCTCTTAAACTTTCTTCTTAACTTTACTTAAATTTTGAACTGTAAATTAAATTAAGAGAAGTGATCAAGATATGCAGGATCTCTCAAGGATTAATAAAGACATTACGAGTTAATATCAAGAAGAGAGCAAAGACATGATTTGAAAGAACACATACGGGACGAAGAATGGACAAGAAAAGGGTCAGGCGACCCTAGCCTAGTAGTGGCGCATCGCGCCAGCCTCAACATTCCTGGGGCTGGTTTAGGCCACACTGTAGGCACAGGGCACCAACCCCAAAGCTGATGCGCCAAGTTCCTGGCGCTTTAGGGGGGCTCTGCCCCACACCGAAACCAGATTGGTGACGAGTTTTCTTGTTTAATTTTGGGTCCTAACTCATCTAGAATCAACTGTTTTCTTCCAAATTCACTTTGATTCATAAACCCAACACAAATTCATTGAAATACCACCCAAACACTATCAAGAAACACCATTTATTCGCAAGACCCTCACTTCAAGAACTCAAAACCTGCAATGTTAAAGAATGAGGCTAAAACTCAAGAACTACTCAAGAATCTTTACATAAACGATGTCATGGAGGAATTAATGGAATAATATCATGTTTGGCATGAGGATGAACAAGTCCATTACTATGGAAAACCTCACCTACCGGAAAAAAATGATTGTTTTTAGCGAAATTCCTCAACCCTTGAATTAACGCTTGGAAACCCTCTTTTCCTCTTCTTGAAACTTCGCCCTAAAATTTTAAGTATTTAGTAATGTGAAAAATAACTTAGCGTCTGATTAGACTCCTAAATTGGGTGAGAAACGTGTGTTCAAGCCTAGTGGGGTAAGGAAAATACCAAAATTCCCCTTTCTCAAATGGATGAAATGCCTTAACTAGAGAGGCTTCACTTAGACAGCCATAACATTTAACTCGTAGCTCAAAATTTATCAAATTTGGTGGTGTTGGAAAGAAGACTCAAAGACCTTCCATTTGATATGTGATGGGCCACCTAACTCTCTATGTGCTTAAAAATATAGTCATTTGAAGTTGGTCCAAAACTAAAACAGATGGAAATGTGTCTTCAAACGAAGGTCTTTGAGTCCTCTTTCCAACGCCACCAAGTTTGCTAAATTTGAAGGTGCGAGTAAAAAGTTTTGATTATTTGAGTGAAGCCTATCCAGTTAAGGCTTTTCATCCGTTTGGGAAAGGGATACTTTGGTAATTTCCTTACCCCACACGACTTGACCACGTTTTTCCTCACCCAAGTTAAGGGTCTAATTAGATGCTAAGTTATTTTTCACATTACAAAATGCTTAGAATTTTAGGGCTGAGTTTCAAGAAGATGAAAAGAGGGTTTTCAAGGGTTCAATCAAAGGTTGAGGAATTTCGCCAAGAAAAAAAGGTTCTTTCGAGGTATGTAGGCTTCTCATAGTGTTGAGTTTTTTCTCCCTCACGCCAATCGTGTAATTTCATTTATCAATTCGTCCATGAGATTGTTTATATTGAGATTCTTGAGAAGTTCTTCAGTTTTAGCCCCATTCTATAACAATGGAGGTTTTGAGTTTTGAGGTGAGGATTTTGCGAACGAGTGATGTTTCTTGATAGATTTTGTGTGGGATTTCATTGAATTTGTATTGGGTTTATGAATCAAAGAGAGTTTGGAGGAAATCATTCGATTCTAGATGAGTTAGGACCTGAAATTTGACAAGAAAATTCGTCGGGTTTCTGGGCAGAGGGGTGGAGCGTCGCGCCAGCCATAGTGCCCAAACTACTGGCCAGTAGTTTGGCTTCTGGCACGTTGCGCCAGCAGTGCACCCCAAACACTGCTCGGTAATTTGGGGGATGGCGCCATGTGCCACTCAGTGCGCTAGGGTCGCCAGGTCCCTACTGTTTCGTCCTTTTTTCGGTATGCCTTTATTCAAATCATGTGTACGTTCTCTTCTTAATATGACCTCTTAAAGTCTTCTGTAATTCTTGAGAGATCTTACATGTCATAATTACATGTCTTTATTCACATTTCCAATTAAAGTAAAGTTAAGAGGTGTAACACCCCGGAAATTCTATGACTTAAGTTAGAGCCTCACCTTATGAATAATGACTTAAAAATAGTTAAAATGATGTTTATAAACCTAAACTAATGTAATTGACTTGGTCTGGAAGAGTAAAAGTCTAAACGTCAAGAAACGACCACGACGTCTGGAAACTAGAGAAAAATGTGTTCTAGTGTGTCCTTAGGTTTTGGGCAGATTTGGGAGTGTCGTATGATGGTATAATCTTATAAAAAGAGTTAAAATAGGTAAATATATGTTTATAGGGTCAAAAAATTCGAATACGATTCCCTGGGACCACACTAAGGGGTCCCAAGGGGGACCCCAACCTTGGACAAGCAAGCTGCTAAGACAGCTTGCGAATTGCTCTTGGAGGGAACAAGGGTGCGTCGCGGACTTGCTCCCCCAAGGAGAAAATATTTTGTTCGCGACGCGGTCGTATCGCGGACTCTATTGTCTGAAAATTTAATTCCAAATATCTTCAGGGAACAGCTCCGCATCGCGGACTTGTTCCGCGATGAAAATGCAGAAATTCAGAAATCTATTTTTACTTCATTAAAGAGTCCATTTAAGTGAGGAGTATTTAGGGTACTTTAGGGGACATGTATATAATGATTTTAAAGTCAATTTACCTCACTTTTATCACTCAAACACAAAACCCCAAAGATCTAAACCTAAAGTTCCTCCTTCTCTCTACTCTTTCTCTCTTCTCAAGAACTCCATTGAAGAAGATTGGAGCTTCAAGAAGAAGATCAACTCTCCAAGGTTTCAACTCGGATTTTCGTGGTTAATTCGTCAATAAGGTATGGTTGCTTATCACTCTTGGGACTTGTTTCCCCAAGAGGCCCCTTCAAGATGAATTTCAAAATCTCCAATTTCTAGGTTTTCAATCCAAAAACGTGGGTCTTCTTTCTAAAGTGAAATTGATGTTATAATCTGACTTTGATTGATGTTATATGAACAATTATGGATGAATTTATGTTGTATTGGTGGTTTCTTGAAGTATTCCTCATGAGACCCATGTTTCTCATTCTTTTCCTAATTCTAACCCTAGTTTGTGTTGGATATTGATTGAAGGCTATGAATTGAATGTGATGTTATGTAATTCATGGTTGTATGATGATTCTA
>JAJOOF010003023.1:0-23005 GCA_029582545.1 Solanum lignicaule
ATGGCACCAAGCAAACTTAGAAAAGCAATTGGGGCTGTGAAGGACCAAACAAGCATAAGTCTAGCAAAGGTAGGAGGAAGCAATTGTTTGTCCGACCTAGAAGTTGCTATTGTTAAGGCAACTAGACACCAAGAGTATCCGCCTGAGGAGAGGCATATTCGAGAGATTCTAAGCTTGACTGCTTATTCTCGAGCCAATATTGGTGCTTGTGTTGATAACATTTCGAGACGTCTTGGCAAGACAAAGAATTGGGTTGTGGCACTCAAGTCAATAATGTTGATCCATAGATTGCTATCCGATGGCGATCCCTCCTATGAGCAGGAGATTTTTTTCGCCACAAGACAAGGAACAAGGCTTCTTAACATGTCTGAATTTCGAGATACCAGATCTAATTCATGGGACTATTCTTCACTTGTTCGTACCTATTCTTTATACCTTGATGAACAACTTGAGTATAGGATGCAGAGTCGGCGTGGAAAGCGCAGTGCCTACGCCTATGATGAAGAGTTAGACAATGTTGAACCTGAAACTGTCGTGGTGAAACAACCCACTCCGTTGAGCGAAATGAAGAATGAGCACATTTTCTCAAGGATGCAATATCTCGTCCAACTTCTTGACCGATTTTTAGCTTGTAAACCCGCAGGTTTGCATTCTATTTTAATATTTTAAACTATTTAGTGAAATATATTTAAAAGATTCTAATTTTTGTTTGTCATTTTATAAGAGCAGGTTTGGCAAGGACCAACAGAACTGTATTTGTGGCTCTATATCCACTTGTGAATGAGAGTTTCCAGATATATTATCAAATAACAGAAATAATAACTATCTTGATTGATAAGTTCCAAGAACTATCAATTCCCGACTCTGTCAAGGTTCACGAGATCTTCTGCCGTATTAACAAACAATACGTTGATCTTGAACAGTTCTATAATTGGTGTAAAACAGTTGGAATTGGACGATCTTCTGAATATCCAGAAATTGAGAACATTCCACAAAAGAAACTTGACCTTATCGATGATTTTATACGGGAGAAGTCCATATTGGGACCGAATGGGAATGCAATGCGTTATGAACCTAAAAGTGAGCTGGTTGAAAAAACTCAAGAGCCAGAGCCAGAGCCAGAGCCAGAACCAGAACCAGAACAGGCAATGAATGAAATAAAGGCATTACCACCACCAGAGGGAATTCCTGAAGAAATAAAGGAAGAGAAACATGAAGAGGAAAATAAAGAGGTGGTGAAAACCCAAGACGTAGCTGACTTTTTGAACTTGGGTGAAAATTCATTAACTATGGAAGAACATGGAGATCAATTGGCTGTAGCACTCTTTGATGGTGGTGGTCCAACAACTGATGGTCCTTCAACAACTACTTCACCGTGGGAAGCGTTCAACAATTCAGGGGATTGGGAAACAGCACTTGTTCAGCACACGAGCCATTTGTCAAACCAGAAGGCTTCCCTTCCTGGAGGTTTCAACACATTAATGCTAGATGGAATGTATCAACAAGGAGCAGTAGCTCAAGTTGTAGCCAGCTCAGCGGTTGTAGCTACTGGAAGTGCTAGCAGTGTCGCGCTTGGATCAGCTGGTCGGCCAGCAATGCTAGCCTTGCCTGCACCTCCACCAGCAGACGGCGGAGCTCAAAGTACAGCTGGTACAACCACTGATCCTTTTGCAGCATCACTAGCAATAGCTCCACCATCATATGTTCAAATGTCAGAAATGGAAAAGAAGCAGAGACTATTAGTAGATGAGCAAGTAATGTGGCAACAATAGCAAAAGGATGGAATGCAAGGACAAGTAGGATTAGCAAGGACGACACAATCAAACCCTTATGCATACAACACAGGAGGTTACACACAAACCTTCTAGCTAGAGGTTCCCTAAATTAATTAGAACGTCTCCGTAAGAAAATTGTAAGGAGCAAAAGAGGCCTGGCGAAAACTATTATTTAATCAAGTCTCTTATTTGGCAGCTCCACGAATTAGGGAATTTAGCTACAATTTTGTTTAAATATGTCACTACGTGTTAGAGAAGATTCATATCAGAGTACAGAATGTAATAAATTCCAATTTTGGTTTTCCTCTTTTTCCTATCTACAGTTAGCTCTGAAGAGATTATTCAAGCACTCCTAATACAAATCTGTTTAAATAAGAACTACTGATAATCCAACAACTTTAGGTCATTTTTTTACTTCACTACTGGACAAATCTGAATCTGGAGATGGAGATCAGATGAATGTGGAACTCAAGGAAGAAGGAAGAAGAACAGAGAGAATCTATTTGGGAATTTTCATCTGTAGTGAATTGATCAGTACAAGCTACTTATGAGTATATATATATACACTGTACATTGTATTAACTGAATTGACAGTTGGCCTAACTAACTTCACAGCTCACAACTTCACTAACTAACTTTACCAGCATTAACTAACTAACTCAGTAATTAACATTTAAGCTAACTTGTGCTACTCCATGTCTATGTCACTCCTGAAGTTTCAATACTCCCCCTCAAACTAGGTCCCATGAAGACATTCAGGACTCCTAGTTTGGACAATAAGTATTCATGTCGTGTCCTTCTCAATGCCTTAGTTAATAAGTCTGCCAGCTGATCATGTGATGGAACATAAACAGTCTTGATCAAACCTTGCTGAATTTTCTCCCTTATGAAGTGGCAATCTATCTCGATATGCTTAGTCCTCTCATGAAATACTGGGTTTGCAGCTATTTGTATAGCAGCCATGCTATCACAATATATTGATATTGGACCTTCAATCTTGATTTCCAACTCTTTAGCCAGATTACTCACCCACTACTTCAGATGTCAACCCTACTAGGCTTCTATAGTCAGCCTCATTTGAGCTCCTTGATATTGTTGCATGTTTCTTGGATTTCCAAGCAATGAGAGAGTTTCCTAGACTCAGAATGTATGACCTTCTGGTATTTGGGAATGCAACCCAATCTGCATCACAATACCGTGTCTTTCTCTGATGACATTAGCAGTCCAAGCCCTGGTTGAGTCTTAATGTATCTCAAGACTCTTAATGTTGTATTCCAATGCTGCATTGTGGGCTTCTACATAAATTGGCTCAATGTATGCACTGTGTAGGCAATATCAGGCCTAGAGATTGTCCAGTAAAGCAATTTCCCAATCATCCTCTGATATTGTTGTACATCTTCAACTAGATCAACCAGTTTAGTTGCTTTACCATCAACCTGCTCAGCTACAGTCAACTTCATGTTGCACTCCAAAGGAGTTAAAGCTACTTTTCCTCCTGTCAAGCCAGCTTCAACTAATAGTTCTAGAGCATACTTTCTCTGATTCATTAGGATTCCCTTTTTTGATCTACTGAATTCAGTTCCCAAGAAGAATTTCAGTTTTGCAGGATTGATGGAAAACCTGTTTAGTTTCCCTGATCAATTGTGTGTCATTCCTAGTTATTAGCAAATCATCCACATAGACTAGTATTATTACCATCTTGTTTCCCTGCTTCTTTGTGAATAAGGAATTGTCCGGATGACTTTGCTGGTATCGTGATCTCACTAATGCTTCTGTCACTTTGAAGTTCCATTGTCTAGGGCTTGTTTGAGTAATTTGACAAGCTTACAGACCATAGGTGTCTCCCCCTGAACTTTCAAACCTTTAGGAATCTCTATAAAGACATCCTCCAATAAGTCTCCCTGCAAGAAGGCATTATAGACATCCATTTGAAATAAGGGCCAGTTCTCAGCAACATCTAATGCAATAACCATTCTAATTGTCACCATTTTCACAACTGGTGAAAAGGTTTCTTGATAATCAATCTCAACAGTCTGATTGTAGCCCTTAGCTACGTGCCTTGCGTTATACCTCTCCACAGTACCATCAGACTTGTAATTGATTTTACAAACCCATTTGCACCCAATAACTGACTGACTATGAGGCAAAGAAATCAAATTCCAAGTCCCATTATCCTTCAAAGCATGCAGCTCTTGATTCATAGCATTAACCCATCTAGATTCTGTTATAGCTTCTTCATATGTGGATGCTTCCACATTAGTGGAAATGTTGGCTATATATGCTTGATATGGTGGAGAAATGTACTGATAGGAAACATAACTTCCCATAGGGTGAGAGACCTGTTTGGCAACCTTAGGACCAGTTTGATAGTCTTGATTCTATGTAGGTGGTGCAGTAGCCCTTGTTGATCTTCTAGGAGTAGGAGTGGCAACAGGTAATTCAGGAACTACCTCCAAAGTGTGTTGATCATCATCTACATCTGCAGTTGGTGCATGGTCTAGGCAGCTCATCAACAATGGATGTATTTACTGCAGTGTCTATAGCACCATCATCTGGAAGTAAGTCACTACCACTAATATTGGAGTCTACATGTGTTCCAAGACAAACTAAGGATTCTCATCCAAGTGGACTGGTATAACAAACAAGGAAGTAGTAGCAGGTAGGCCCTGGGAAGGACCAATTTTGAATGGAAATACATTCTCATGAAAAACTACATCTCTACTTACCAATATCCTATTGTCATGCAAGTCAAAAAGGATATAACTCTTTTGAGTAGCAGAATATCCCAATAAGGCACAAGCAATAGCCCTGGGTGAGAATTTGTCAATTTTAACAACCTTAGTTGCATAGCAAAGACAACCAAGCACTCTTAGATGATCAAAGGAAGCCTTGTGTTTTTGAAACAATTCATATGTAGATTTACCCTTAAGCACTGGTGTGAGTAATCTATTAATCAAGTATACTGTAGTCAAGACACACTCACTCCAAAACCTGATAGGTATACTTCCTTGGAATCAAAGGGATCTAACTACCTCTAATATATGTATCTACTTCCTCTCCACAACTTTATTTTGTTGTGGAGTGTGAGGACAACTGCTTTGATGGATAGTCCCTGAGTTTTCAAATAGAGCACTGCATTCTTTAATAAAAAATTCACTACCATTGTCAGATCTAAAAATCTTCACATGGATGTCAAACTGTGTTTTTATCATTGATGTGAAATTCTTTAATGCAGTGATAACATCTGATTTCAATCCGAAAAAATACAACCAGGTCATCCTGCTGTAATCATCAACTAAAGTAAAAAAAATATCTAAAACCGTTGTGTGTAGCTATTTTATAGGGACCCCATACATCTCAATTGTAACACCCCAGAATTTTTTTTGAACTAAGTGTAATGACCCGAAATGTCATTTTTGGAAATTAGGATTATTCATTTAACTTGAGTTAATTAATTGATGGGTAATTGTAGATAATTGACAGTTAATGGGCTAAAAGTGATCATTTATTTAAAACCCTATGCCATTAGCCCCATGTATTAGAAATAAGTTAGTAGGGTTTATCAGTTTTAATACATAATTATTTTTGAAAAAAAAAAAAGAAAAACTAGGTCGAGATGCTTTACCTGTTGCACCATTGGCACGAGATCTACCACCAGGTAATATAGCCCCTTTAAGCTTCAACCTTTAAAATGTATTATACATATACTTTCAATAACTGTTGCCGTATATACTAAATGGATGAAGGAAGAAAAAAATCAATTTGTTGAGGACTAGTGTTATTGGACAATAATGGGCATAATGACGGTGTAATTATGAGCATATGATTATGGATTTAGTGATATAATATAGCAGCTATGAATTAAAGTTAAGGGGAACAAGTTTGAGGAAACAAAATATTATTAAGACTTTACGGAAATTCTCTTCTCTGTTGATATATTTTTATACCCATTTCTTTTATGCTTAATTGTTGTTTCCTTAAGGATGGCTTAGCCTCTAAAATAAAGAGAATTTAGTGTCTGATTCTGCTTGATCTAGGTGAATGTGGAGTAGCTGAGTTATATGTTATTACTCTTAAAGTATAATACACAAATTCATAGAAAGAGATTTTTATAAATTTTAAGTTACAATGTCAGTTCATTAAAGGCTTGGTTAATTAGTATGTAGCAAAAACTTAAAACTTATTTAGACTCTACCTATATACGGGTCAACTGATTTTAATAAAATCCCAGGTTTGCCTTTATGGGTTTAGATTTATAGATTGGGTACGAGTTTTTAGGTCTAGGCTAGATCTGTAGTGCTATAGATGTTGTTAGTTTTGAAACCTTATTATGATCCTTTATTTGAATAGATTGCTTTCAGTTGGAAGTTCAACGAAAGGAGAAGACTCAAGTCTCGGAGTGAATTGTTTATTGATTGAGGCAAGTGGATTTCTAAACTCTTGTTAAGTGTATGGAATTCGTGTATTTCCTTGTAATATGTGTTTGGGGGTAACGAGACTTGGTGATGGGTTGACTTGTCCACATTGATTAATTCTAATAATAAAAAAGGGATAATAAAAGACAATGTGATTAATTGTTTGTGTGTGATGTGTTGAGAATGGTTTGAAAGGCTTGTTGAATCATTGTTGATGTTGTATCATGATTGTGTTGTTGTGAATTGTGCAATGTTATAAAAATGGTCATCTCCTCATTATTTGTGTGAACATGTCATTTGCATTGTTCTGAGACATGGTTGTGACAAGTGTTATGTGAATTGAGAAAACATAAGAAATTAAAGAGGACGTACCATTTCGAGGGACGTATCGCGCGCCGCGATGGTTACTATTATCGAGGGTCGTATCGCACGCCGTGATGGATGCATGGACAGATATGTCCCCCATGGGTCCCGGACTGAGAGACAGCAGGTATGCATCACTAGGTCAGACATGCATCACTATAGTTGACATTGCATTCCATTGCATTGCACATATTTATCATTAGTGAACTTGATATTGTGTTTTGCTGATCTTGTGAGTGCCTTTCTGTGGAACTTTGATTGATGAATATTGAGCTTGTTGTTGAGGATATGTAATTGTTAGAGTGTTGTTGTTGAGCTGTGTGCTATGTGAATTATGAACTGTTAGGTTGGCTGGTTTTATACATGTTGTAGTTGTGGAGGTTGTAAGTGATGAATATTGAGCTTGTTGTTGAGAATATATGATTGTTAGAATGTTGTTGTTGAGATATGTGCTTGTGAATTGTGAACTGTTAGGTTGGGCTGATTTTATACAGTTTATAGTTGTGGAGGTTCGGTTGGTATGTAAGGAGTACTCGTATTCTATCCCCTTAGCTTGTGTTTAGAGGTTTACTTGCTGAGTACCGTGTGATTTGGTACTCACCCCTTGCTACTACATTTTTTTTGTAGGTTACTAGCCCGGATCTTTGTGATATATTCTCTTCTTTTCTGAGGCTTCTTGGAGATTTGTGAGGTAGTTGTTTGTCATCTCAGTAGAACTTCTTACTCCTATTTATGATCTTGTTTTATTCTAGAAACAAGGTCATTTGAGACTTGTATTTTCTTTTGAATCAATTGTAATACTTTAGAGGCTTGTACACGTGACAACCAGATTTTGGAGGTATTTTTGAGTTGATTATGAAATTTCCGCATTTTATTGTAATGGTTGAGTTTTAGGCTGACTTGTCTTGGTGGGATAAGACGAGTGCCATCACGTCCATTTTTGGGTCATGACACTAAGACTCAAACCATCCTCCATAGTGAGTTACTCTTTACCAAGGAATTTAAATTTTCCTAAGCGTTAAGGTCACTAGATGTAGCACCTTGAGTTCCAAGAAGAACTAAAGAGAAAAGCATTCAAGTCATTCCTAGTTCTTCTTAAGTTTTGGGTCAACTTAAAACGAACATAACTCCTAGTAAAAGATTAGTTAGGTTAGCTACAAGATGGAAAATTAAGTCCCTTCGAGTACTCTTTCCAACGCCATCGAGTTTGCTAAATTTCTAGCTTTGAGTGAAAAGTTGTGACTGATTTACTAACGACGCACAAAACTTGCAGCAGCTCTGCGTTACGGAGCCAATACAGACCTCACTGCCTGGTGAAAAATTATTCCGACTCCCAGATCATTTTATTTATTTCTTTAAGGGTATTTTGGTCCTAAAAACCCTTAGGAAGTCATCTAAATTACCCTAAACGTTTAGAAAATCAGTTTTTAATAAATCAAACCCTCTCATCCACTCCAAAAATTCTACGCTTAGGGAATTCAAGAAACGCTAAGGCTAGGGTTCGTCTTTCAAGATTTTCCTTCAAGTTGCTTCAAGAAGATGGTTCTTTCAGGTATGTAAACTTCCATAGTGTTGGATTTGTTCACCCACACACCAATCATATTTATTTCAGCGAAATTCGTTCTAGAATGTTGAAAGTTTGATGATCTTGAATTGTGTTCTTGAAATTGGTTGTTGTTCTTGAGTTAGGATGGGATTGTTGAGTTCTTGAGGAAATCGTGTCGATTGTAGAGTCGTTTATGAGTAGATTCTTGTTTACATAGGTTGGGTATTTGAATCTAAGGAGAAGTTGAGTAAAAGAATTGAATTTAGGCAAATTGGGGTTAGAAAACGAAGAAGGAGAAAGTCAGGAGAATCTGGCACCTTGCTCCGCATCGCGGACATGCCTTCCCCTTTCATAGAAATTTTCTTCACGTCACGGAGAGATCACGAACCTCTCTGCCTCAAAAGTTAAATCGCGACCAAATATTTTTGCATCTCCACGTCGCGGACTTGCTTCCAGACAGTGATTTCTTGATCGTTTCTCATGTTTAACTATCTAAAAACACCCCTAAACATCCCAATATCTTTCCTATCACAAATCACAACCTTGAATTCATAAATCAAATTCAAGTTAGAGTTAAGTTTTTGAGAATTCTTTCAAACATTCTAAGGAAGTCCATTTGAGTCTTTTTGAGGAGTCTTCTATAATTTCTAATGACTTGTTTCAAGACTCGAGCAAGTGAGTATGAGAAATTGGAGAATGTATTCATGAGTCTATTTTGTCATCACGAGATCCTTCATATCATGAATCATAGCTCTTGAATTCATAATTCACATTCAAAAGAGAGTTAAGAGTAGAGTTCAAGAAAGTCTTTGAGTTTAATTATGAATCCTTTGAGATCCACCATCGATTTAAGTTAAGTTTTGAGAAAGTAAGTAAGATAATAAGAAGGGTCGTATACATGAGTTCCATGTAGTTATGTAGACCTTCGAGTCGAGTCGTTCATGCCCATAAATTCCGCATGGGCTCCATAAATTGAGTATCATTGAGAGGAGTAGTATCTTCAAGTTCTAAGTCTTGAGTATTGAGTTCATAAACTCCTTTAAGATTATATTTCTAATCATGGTACTATTACATGTTACCCATAAAGTCCTTGAGTTGAATTGTTCATGCCCATAATTCTGCATGAACCCTATAAGTCAAACAGTCTTGACATAAGAAGTATCTTTGAGTCCTTGAGTTGAGTAGTTCATGCTCATAATTCTACATAAACCCTCTGAGTTGAGCATTCTTGAAATGAGTAGTATCATTGAAGTTCTTGAGTTCCAAGTATTGAGTTCTATCTATGGTTATTGAAAACCTTGCATTGAGTCGTTCACGTCCATAATTCGGCATGAACCATATTTTAAGAAGTCTTTTAAAAATGTTTTAACTTTGTTTTAAGACTTAAGCTTTGAGTTGAGTAAAGAGTAAGAGTAAAGTTCATTTTCTTTAAAATGATATATGGGAACTAAGTATTCTCAAGAGTAAATGTTTTCACATTTAAGATGAGAGGAAACTGAGATTTCCAAAAGAGTTTTGAGCAGTTCAAGTACCATCTCTTTTAAGAGAAAGATTTTTGAGTAATTATCTCAAATCAAAGAAAAATTTATGTTTTTAAACATATGAGCTGAGTATTTTAGGAGTAGTAGTGAGCACCGATATGGGAACGAGTTTGAGTTCAGATAACTCACGTCTCCATAAACCATGTAGCCATCATGGCTAGAAAGGATCATACTTTTGTAGATGATTCCTTAGTGATTTTTAGTATAGACTAGTGGATCCACTTAGTTAAGGCGTCCTATATGACGGCAAAGTATAGGATAGTTCTGGCAGCGCGGGCAAGACGATGTATCACCACTTAAGCTCATAGTGATGGTTGTTGGTTAGAGAAACTCCCACAGAGTTATATTATATTTTATTATATATAAATTGAGTTGTTATTGTATTCTTCAATACACTAAGTTGATTTCTATTGTTTTAAAAGCTTTTCATGTATTGCATGTGTATTGTTGCTTTATATTGAGTTGAGTATCCAGAGTTGAGTACCCAGAGTCGAGTATCATATCTTTGAGTTGAGTATCTAATCTCTAAGTTGAGTATCTTATCCTTGAGTACTTCTGAGTTGAGTAAGTTGAGTAGTTTTGAGTATCCTTGAGTATTCCTTAAGTTGAGTAAGTTTGAAAAGAGGTAAGTATGTTTCCTTTTTTTTTATCAAGTTCAAGGTTATGTTTATGTTTTAGGATTCCCCTTACATGCTCATACATTCCACATACTGAGCCATTTGGCCTGCATCCTTTCATGATGCAAATACATGTATTTAGGGTCATCAACAGGAGCTTCGTTGATACCACATGCAACTCGAGTTAGTTATGGTGAGACTCCTTGCTTCCGGAGGATTTCATTTAGCTTTCAGTTATATCAGTTGTTAGGAAGTCATGTATCTTGTCCTGACTTCCATCTTTGTCATTCAGAGGCTTCATAGATAGACAGTAGAGTTTCAGAAATCTGTTCATTTATTTTGTTAAATGTTTTAAAGACTAAAGTTGTTTATTTCGCGGCGAGTTGAATATATTATATTATTCATAGTTTTCTTTTGAGTTAAATCTTTGTATTTAAGTTTCATGAATTTTATTCAGTTTTTAAGCTTTGTATGCTTGAGTTAGTTTTTCGCTTGTATTCAGCCAGGATAAGGGTTCACTTGGGGACCATCAATGGTTCTCGAGTGCCGACCATGTCCAGGGTGTAGGCTCGGGTCGTGACATAAATGTACTATATTAAAAGCTTTACTACTTCTAGTATAACTCAAAAGAAATGGCAACCTAGTATGTTTTGCAAAAGGGCAGACTGTGTATTCATTCTTAATGATGTTGTCATGTCCTCCCACTACTAATAACATTCTCCTTAGAGCATTGATTGAAGGATTTCCTAGTCTCTTATGTCATAATAGGTATGCTCCATCATTGTGTACATTGACATTCATTAACTTTGGTCCATTATTGTTGCTAGGATGACTATTACTATGATCCAGCAAAAAATAGAGGCCTCCACTTTCTTTACCAATCCCTTTTCACTTTCCTAATAGAGAGGTCCTAAAATACACAAAACTCAGGGAAAAATATGATTGAGCACTACAATTGTTTAGTGAGTTGTGACACAGACAACATATCATACTTAAAATCAGGCACTAACAATACATCTTTCATGCATCCCTACCATTCCATTTATACTTTCCAATATGAGAAATTGTGGTGGTTTGGTCATTAGGTATATGGACTTGCTTTCTACTTCCTTGTGGAAGAACATATCTATCAAATAATGTTCCTAAGTTTGAGGTAATATGTCTACTAGCTCCTGAATCCACTATCCATTGTTTGTGAGTATAATCAACTTTATTATCTACCAGATAAGCATGTGCAATACATGTCATGTTAGTTGCTCTTGCCATGTTAACTATTGAGTATTCAGTGACCTTTTCTTTGCTGAGCAGTTTGAGTATATGTCCAAATTGTTCCTTTGTGAATATTGTTATTCCATAAGATGCATGTCATGCACACCTTGGCTCCTCACAGCTGTACTAAAAGGACTGAAAGGATCATCACAATCAACTACATTTGTCATCTTTGTTCCGCCATATTTCTTCCTAAACTTGGGATGACCATGAGGATACCCAACTACCCTGTAACATGTCTCCTTCGTATGTCCTTTCAGCTTGAAGACTTCACATTGCAGATTATAGTTCCTTTTGTGTCTTTGTGAATTTGAAGTGGAACCACCATTTTAGAAACTGTAACCCACAACATTGGAAAAACCGTTATTCCCAGTAAGTGGATAACTAGAGCTATTAATACCTGGACTAGCACTTCCATTGTGAAAATTGTTATGATAGCTAGGTTTGTTAGAACTAGTGTTTCCTACATAGAGAACAGTTGATGATTCACTCAATTCAACCCCTGAGTATGAACCAACAGTCATTCTCTAACCTTCATCAGCAAAACAATCATTGAATAGGCTTTATTAAGCGATGGTAGAGGTATCATCATAAGGATTTGGCTCCTTTGTTGGCTATAAGACTTATTTAACCCCATTAGAAAAGCAAACAAATGCATATATTGCAGATAAGTAGCATACACTTTCGATTTGTCCGACCACATGATAGAGGAGGAACAAGTGCATCAAATTCATCCCAAAGTACATGCCATTTCGTAAATATGCAGACACAAATGAATTACCTTGTGCAATTGTACAGATCTCTCTGTGTAGTTGATAACCTCGTGAGCCATCAACCTTATCAAAATTTTCCTTCAAATCAGACCAAACAATCGCTGCATCTGTGGCATATACGATTCCACTCATGAGCTCCTTTGATATAGAGTTGAGGATCCAGAACAAAACAAATGCATTACACTTCTCCCATTGATATTCTAGATCAGCTCTGTAATCACTATTTTTGCAGGTTCCATAAACAAAACCTAGTTTACTCTTAGCTCGAAGCATAAGAATCATTGATCTGTTCCATACAACATAATTCTCGACACCTGTGAGCTGGATGCTTTTTAGTAATGATCATGGAGTATCCGACTGATAAAGATACATGGGATGGTTATGTTGTTTCTCGACTGTCTCAATTGTATCTTTGTTAGCCATGATTCTTCGAGAAAATCATAATATCTCGAGTGTTGATCAACCAAATCAGTTGTGGAAGGAACGATCGAAAAAAAACTTGAATCAAATTTTAATTCGAAGCTCTGATACCATGAAAAAATTTGAATCTGGAGATCAAATGAATGTGGAACTCAAGGAAGAAGGAAGAAGAATAGAGAACATATATTTGGGAATTTTCATCTGTATTGATTTGATCAGTACAAGCTACTTATGAGTATATATATACACTGTAAATTCTACTAACTGAATTGACAGCTGGCCTAACTAACTTTACAGTTTACTACTTCACTAAATAACTTTACATATCATTAACTAACTAACTCAGTAATTAACATTAAGCTAACTTGTGCTACTTTATGTTTGTGTCACTCCTGAAGTTTCAATAACTACCTCTTCCATACCAAGTTAATCATGACTAATGGTGATTCTTATTATATTGGTGAATAAGGGATTTTTTATATTAAAATTTAAATATTAAAGTGCTTGATAATTAATCAGCATAAAGTGGAGAAAGTGATGTTATTATTCTTTGTAACTCATGCAACCATGATGACACATTCTCCTTATTATCTTCTATTAATTGACCCACTACTTTTCAAATTATTATCCACATTCTTGGCATTTAATTGTGGAAGAAATTGGACACATATATAATGAATGATTCCTTCCTTGTGTTGGAATAGATGAGAAGTGGTGAGAAGTTACATATTGTATTTATATTTTACGGCCAGTTTAGTGAAAGAGAGTTGAGATAAATAAAAGTATTCTAAATCTCCAACTTATTCACTATACAAAAAAGAGTAATTTTATGTTGTAGGAAAGTGTTTTTTGGTGGAGTTTTAAATTCTTCAACTAATTTGGATTTGTTTGAGTTGTACGACGTCGTTGGACTATTATATCATGAAGGAGACTAGTCAAGATTTATACTACTAGATCAGTGTAGCTTATACCACAACGGGTTTAATCTTCTTTAAGAGAGCAAATATTAACACCTTAATCCTAAATATTCATTTTTGTTTATTTTATTTTCAATTAATTTATAGTATATTTACCAATATTATTATACGAAGTAATTCACATCTCTTACCGAACAACGTAAGACATTAAAATATTTGAGAATTGAAACATGTGATGCTCAGTGTTGGCACAAACACTATTGTTTTGTTGGAGACCTAAAGCAGATTGAAATACTTACCAAAGAAAGGAGTATCAAATCAATTGAGATACATTTTAGCTTTGAAATTCGATGGTATTTATTTATTCTTCTCTCAACCATGTGGGATTCTCTAATTAAAACAAATATTGAAATAAAATGAGCATCAACACTAATCCTTAGGAAGTTGGTTCCTTAAGTTAAACTAATAACATAAAGTAAATAACAAGTGATTTATCGTAGAAAAATTTCTTGCTCAAGAAAGTAAAAATCATGATCTATGATGTGTAGGATTTCCAACTAACTTCAAAGAGCAGTTTCTGATTAGAACTCTATAATTTAAGGAACTAACTTTAGTACCTCGACTAAATAGTTAATTCTAAGGAGTTGTTTGATAGTTGGTTAGGGAAAATATCATACATATATTAAATTTTGTACAAGTAATACCATGTTTTGGCGTTGTTTAGGAATATAATGGTATCTGTGTGAAATTTTATGCAGGATATAAGATGGAATATTAAGCACTCTTAGTCTTGCTCTGAATAATAATATTTATGACAACACATGAAAAAATAAAAAGTTCCTCTAGAACAAAAGTACCATACCTCACATACTCAAATGCTGGTCTACTCTTTGTTTATTTGTCATGACCCAAGACTACCCCCTCGATGTGACATGGTGCCTAGAACCATGAATGACCCCAAGCTAACCACATGGAATAGCATGACACTAAGATAACATACACAACTAAAATAATCATGAAAAGCATAATAAGGTCTCAAATGACTAACATAGCATGAAGAGAAATCTGAATACAATGACTCATAAGTGGAAATACTAATTTCTGAACAGCCTCTATATAAGTGAGTTTCTAGGACAAGTCCCTAGCTCACTCGAAAAATATGAAAATTGATAATAAAGTCTGAAATGAACATATGAAATCATATATGGCATGTCCCAAACCATGAGGACTCACCAAGTAGTGCAAGACTAATAAGAATTTGTACTAGCCATGCACCTGATGAGATGCGTTAGAACCTATATTATGAGTACTCTGAATATACTGAATATGGGTAAATGCATAAACATGACATAATAACATAATAAATATGTAGAACATTATAATGCATTGACCAAGTAAACATAAGATGAAAACTGATGATCTCATTCTGAAAAAACATAGTACAATGTCATGCAATACTCTGAAAATCATAATCACATGTGGGAGATACCATTAACCGACATAAACCAATTGAGCTACAACATGAATTTCATTGTTCTGCACCCACACTGAAAAGAGAGTGTTCTACTTGCCAAGGTAAGGACCATGAGACTGAGCTAAGGTGGATCCACTAGCTAATGTCTATCTAAGACAATCTTATGGTAACACGTAGTTTTGGGGCTTAGGAATTGCTAGTAAAGGTCCACGGACGCTAAATGGAAACCTTTATCCCAAAAGTCCACTCGATGCTACGTATACTCCCAACGGAAAATATGCATAATCATATAAACAATAAGAATCTAGTAATACTGAATCATTCATGATAAATCTAATAATCTGTGTAGCTCCTTCAAATCATTATAACATAACATAATCTGAGACACACTTTATCTTAAAGCATTTATATCATGATATTTATATAAACTTTATGGTACTTTATCAGAAAGCATCGATAATTTATAAAAACCTTCATATATATCATAATGCATGCATATAGAAATAGCTTAGTCGTGATCATAAAAATACTTGTATAACATGTGTTCATGAAAATACCATTAAAACATTGAATTATGATCAAATCACGCATAATAAGATCAAGAAGAATAAATTGAATTTCAATAAGAACCCATAAGAAATTATGAAACCCTACAATTGGGAAAGAATCATACATTGAGAAATTTAGGCTTCTTTGCAACTCAATGGGTAAAGAAGGACTCATTGATGAAGTTTTCACATACCTTGATAGATATATACCCTAATGGAACTTGGGAAAGAAGACTTGAAGCTTTGGATTCCTTGTTCTTACTTTGGGAGAGAAACTTCAGGGAGAAGAATTTGATTTTGAGAAAATGAGAGTGAATAGGTACGTTAGGGGTATTAGGAATCAGTTATAGTCTCCAAATTAAGCCCAAAACGACATAGTATGGGGATTAAAAGAGTAGTAAAAGACTCAAATAACCCTGAGAAATAACTATCAAATAGGTATTACAAGAATGTCTATGGACCATAGTCCTTTCCACGGACTGTACTATCAAGCCATAGAACTCAACTACTAAAAACCCAACTTTATGAAAAATGAACCACAAACTCTTTCTTTGACTTGTAGTCCATTGTACAAATCATACAACCCCCTCGTAAAAGTCAATGTACTGAAATCTCTCAAGTCTGAATTCTAACTCTATGAGACCCAACTACGACTCGTGGTTCCTTTCACGAGTCGTAATGTTGGTTTGTACACTGAGTTTTGAAATCCTAAAATTCTGAAGTTTACATTTGATGGTTCTACGAGCCTATCCAAGATCCATACTCCTAACCACGACCCGTAAAATCTACCCATAATCACTGAACCACGATTCTTAGATCATAAGTGTCAACCACGATGTTACTCCATGAGCCGTGAACCATTTTATGACCCATAAACATTGTTCGTGAAACAAAAAAACTGCAAACTTGATTAATAACGTTTCAAAGACACTGCATCCAATTCTAAGCGTCAACGATCGGTAATCAGTATAATAACCCAGCTACATAAGTTGGGGTCTAATCCCACAGGGAGTGGTACGTCTTTAAGATTCAAAAGTAAAGTGTGAACATATTCAAATCAGTCATAGGAATAGACATTATCGAATAAAATCATAATTCAAATCAAGGTGTGACACGAATGTCAAATAAAGGGGTTTTGGTTTTAGTTATCAACTATAGCATCAGCAAAGCAATACAAAAATGACAATAATGACATGGGTTATTGGGATGTGATTCGATTATAGGCTAATGTAAACAAATGGGTAATTGCAACTGTTAGGAAATAGTTGTATATCAGTGAATAATCTAAACTATAGAGGAGGTAAACTCTCTCGAACAATTTACCCCGAATCAAGTCGATTTCTCTCGAACATCGACAAGCATGCAAAATAAGACCAACTTACGCTTTAGTCCATTCACTCTCTCGAGCTGAATGTGTGGAAAATGGTTTAGAATTCACTCTCTTGAGCTGAACTCATGACAACCCAATACCCACAGACCATCAATCAATAATCTTGGTTTTAAAACGTCTCTCTCGAGCAAGTCAAAACACAAAGGTATAACTGCATTTGCACCTACAATTCTTAAATTAAACCACAATTAATGATTGAAATCACTTCTAAACAGCATTTAAACTAACAATTAATAATACCCATAAACTAAATCATCCCATAATCACATAATCACACCCCAAGAATTATGGTTTTAGCTAGACATCATAAAAAGATAAAAAATCGTTACCAAATTGAGTTTCCATCAATTAGTAAGACTGATTTCATCTTTACAAAGGTCCAAATTGAAGAATCTCAAAGACCCACTTCCAATTTCTCAAAAGTGAAAAACTTCAATTCTTCAAAGCTAAGGAAAACTGGTCTCAATACTCAGAGCTCAATATCCAAAAACTTATAACTGAAAATTCAATAATAATCCTCTAAAATGATAAAAGATACTAAATTAAAATGTTCAAAAACGTATTTATAGTCCCCAAAAGTATGCTGCGAAGGGCCATTCGGCGCAGTAATTCAGGCTCGCCGATCAACTCAGCGATCCGCCCTATGGTAAACTCCATCGCCTTTTAGCCTTGGCCTTCAGCATCCTCCAGGTCTGTCACTTTGGGTGATCTAACTCTGCATCGGGAATCACTCTGCGATCCGCCGACTGCTCCTTTCTCTCGCTAACTTGGTTCTTGCCTTCAGGGCTTGGCACACTGGAACTTTAGGCGGTCAAATGGCCACTCGACGACTCGCCAAATGGATTTGGCGATCACCAGGCTCTCTTTTCTTCCTTCTTTCAGGTCGCTTCGTTCCTTTTTACAAATTAGTATCCTTACTTTGTTTCTCAATCCAAATACCTGGAAATCAAGGATTTAACATTAGTTGTTGGCACAAAATAAGCATTTGAGGACACTAAATCTATACAAATAAAGCCCTAAATGAGTCCAAATCTCGGACTCATCAACACCCCCAACTTAAACTTTTTCTTGTCCTCAAGTAAAACTCAAGTTCAGTAGTTCAAAAGGATGTCTCAAACAGTGCTACACAAGACTCAATCATGAATGCACACAACAAGACTCAACTAACTCATGCAAGGGTCAATTGTGCACTCAAAGATTCAAGTAGTGACTCACCATTACCAAAGATTCTCAAGTTCACCATACTTGCTTCAAATGCAAGTTCAAGCTCAACAAAGGTACTCAAATGCCCTCACAGAAAGAATGATTCCATATTTACACACAATGGTTCAACACTTTATAGTTCTGGAATCACATATGACTCTCACACTAAAAAAGATGAACACAAGCATGACTTCACCTATAGGTTTGCCCTTATTTTCCAACCAACATTTGTTTCAGCTAACTCAAGATAACAAAGGTCTTTTCAAGGCTTGTAATGGGGCTGAGTGTAAAGGTATGATCATTTAGGCTCAGTGGATGCTATCCTTGTGAAATGTGGTATGATCATCACTTCCTTTCCTTTTCTTCATCATTCTCATTCATGCTCAAAATTAACACCATTATTCACTTTCCATTGAATGCCGGAAACTCCATTTCTTTTGCAACTTTATTTCGCAATTTTTTCGTTCTTTTTATTTTTCTTTTTCTCTTTTTTTTAATGAGGGGTTCCATCTTTTTTTCAAAACCATGGGTAAAGGAGGATTTCTTCACACTTCTTGATTTATCTTCTCTTTTCACTACACCCCTAACTTAGGCTTTTGGCCTAAGTTGGCTATTCTAACAAACCACAATTCATGAGGATTATGGGTGAAAGGATAAAGAGAAGTCTCATTTGCTCAACTTTCTTCCAAGAAAAGGATAAGGCTCAAAGGATGTTCAAGCAAAGTTCACACACTCACAAGGCAGACCACAAAAGAGGTATAATGTCAAATTGTTTCACTCTTTAAAATTGTTGCCTAAGATCATTTCAAGAGCTTGCATAACTTAGTCAATCGGACCAACAGGGCAAATTCTAGGTGTCATCACACATGGTTCACGGTAAGCTCATCACACAAGGTATTGTAACCAATATCAAACAAGACTCCACACTTTCGCTAGTGTGCAATGTTCATCACAAGAGACTCAATTCGATAATCAGCTAGTCACAACGAGATGTAAAAAGTTCACATATTGTCTATGCAACTTCATTTGGCCTCATCGTAGCCGCACATTCATTTTTGTTTGATTGAGAACACTATTCAAGTCATCGGTATTGATCATAAGCGACACTCAAATTTGAACAAGAACATCCACAATTGAATACACAAGAGGTGGAAAAAGTTTTTGGAAGGGTCCAAAAATCATTTACAATTAAAACAAGGAGCCATAAGCTCAAACATCCACAAAACATAGTCAAAACACAAATTAAACACAAAAACCCAATATATACAAAAATAGCAATCACAAGAGGTAGGTATGGAAATACATTACCCCACCACAAATAAAAAACAATTTTTCCTCAAATGCAATGAAAACACTAAAAATCAATAAAAATAACAAAGAAGGAGGTAAAGAGAATCCTGTCTATGCAGTCGCTCTATCTGTCGGGGCCTCAGTGCTCGGTGTAGTAGCAGCAGCATTCGATACGTCTCTGTCACCGATGTCTGAATCACTGACTGTACAATCGTCTCATTCAGATCTGGCAGGTCTCTATAGATGCTCTCATCTCACACCTCAATCTGCTCCTCATCGGTCTCTACCTCTGACTCATCAACTACCATATCATCTATCGGCACACTTCCGGTGGTGACAGGAGGAATCTCAGAACTGGACGGAGCATCCACATCATTTGTTACGTCCAATATTGAAGTGAAGTCAGTTGACTTCAAGTAATCCACATCCTTCCTCAGATCTGCAACCTCTGCTTTCAAAGTCGTCACCTCAGAAGACTCCCTCTGTCGATGCTCAGAAGTCTCGACTCTAGCTGTCAAATCATCAATAGAAGTTTGGAGGGGTGTCAATGCAGTAAAAATAGAACTCTCGATCATCCATGGTACCGCAGCCTCCAATCAAGTCACCCTCACATCCGCTGAATGGGCTAAGTGCCCATCTTCAAGATCATAGCCTGACTAATCCTGGCGGGCTGGGAAGTGGCAGAAGTACCAGGAGCCTGGGAGGAAGGAATGGGAGCAGGTGTACCTGAAGGCCCGGAGGCCGGAGTAGGCAAAGATGCCTCTACAGGTAAACAATCAACGTCCACATCTGGAGATGTATCCACCGAAGTTGCTCTCCTCCTGTCTGCCTCCTCCCGCGTGTACTCGGCCTCTATATGCCAAATGTCTGTGGAGGATGTGGGAGTGACCTCAATATCTCTCATCTCATCACAAGGAACTCCAGCACGCCGACACAATTCTATATTCAACATCGGGAAAGGCAGGAATGTCTGGCATTTTTTGGCCCTCATGGCCATCTCCTGCCCAATAATAAGTCCCAAGTTAAGCCATTTTTTTGCTAAGATTGATGCTAAAATGGATGTCTTTGCATGACGGAGGATGGATTCGTTCTGTGAAGGCATGATGGAGCTGTTGATGAATCCGAACCAATATCATGCAGCTACATTCAAACCCTTCTTGTCTATCTGGGCCCCGCCTCAATCCACCTTGAAGTGGTATCAGAAATAAGGGGGGCAAGACAGCCCTTAAGGTTGTCCAGGGACTGAACAGTCGTCAGGCCCTCATACTCATGCTCGAATCTTGTGGCTCTTTTAAGCACAACATTTATGTAGTCACCACTACACCCCACTTCTCTTCCTCGAACCATTACAGACTTCACCGGTCTGAAGGAACTGGCCTTCTTCTTCCCCTGAGGAACCAGATCACCGTAAGCAAAATAGAATTCACGGACCCAGGTGGGGATATATGGTCCTCTAGGCCTGATGAAGATATGGAATTTGTGCCACTGGAGTATC
Source organism: Solanum lignicaule (assembly GCA_029582545.1). Lineage (NCBI taxonomy): Eukaryota > Viridiplantae > Streptophyta > Magnoliopsida > Solanales > Solanaceae > Solanum > Solanum lignicaule. Next base: position 21,037 of record JAJOOF010003023.1, read on the forward strand.
TCCCTCACACTGGAGTATTTTCCCTCTAGGCCCTCTGTGAATAGTAGCTTCTCCTCTATAATTGTTCGTAACCCATCGACTTTCAATCTGTTAAGTAGCCCTGGAGGAGGAACCACTGGTAGCACTGGGATCACAGTTGGTGCCAGGGCTGGCACTGTATCTGTTGCAGGAGAAGGGGCTGTTGGAGCTCTAGATGAGTTTGGGTGAGACCTAGCACGGATCTCCAATTGCCTAGACTGTAGGGGCTGGTCAACATCCGGCTCGGAGAGTTCAGCCTGGGAATCAACAGACTCTCTTCCCCTGTTGGAGTTGTGATCAGGGGTCTCAAATATGGACCTCTTGCCCTTGCCCTTGCCTCCCTTAGGAGGTGTCGTCTTTCCCTTTTTAAGGGGATTGGCTTTCTTTTCATTTATCACTATGCCCCGTGCTCTTTTACGGGGCGGCATATCAAGGTTGGTTCTAGCCATATCTGCAAAAACATAAAAAAGAGTTAGATTCATTTCAAGAAAAGTTGAAAAATGGTTGCAAACAGACTCGCCAAATAGATCGGCGAGTCGTCGAATCACTTTGGCGAGCCAGATCGGGTTCGCCAAAAGATTTGACTCAAAATTCTCAAAAAAAATTGGCATGTCGGCAATGGGAAGGGAATTTCGGTGAGCACAGACCAGCCTGCCGAAAGTTACAGTATATTTTAAGGGTTAGGGGCGTAGAAAAGGCGATCAAAGAAGACCTTCGGCGAGTCACCGAGTGCACTCGGCACACTCAGGCTTCTCACCGAAAGTTACAGAATCAAAAGCCTTAAAAACCAAGAAATTAAATGTGAGCAAGGGGGATTCAGTGAACCGCCGAGTGGGTCGAGCTCGCCAAACTGCCCAACGTGCCTACTTTCTACCCCGACTTCCAAAATCAACCCCATAGCCCCCAAAAAGAAAATCAAACCACACACTAGTTCAATTAGACTAAGACCCATAAGACCCATGCCCCCAGGATACTCAGACTTCTCTCGGTTTGGCCAAATTTGGCCATTTGACGACTTTAGCCCTTAAGAATGACGTCAACCGCTCCATCATTGGGCAAAGCACGTCATTTGGCACAAATGTGGGTTACTCAGACTTCACCGACTAGACTCAACAACAACAAAACACAACCCAACAAGATTTTGATCAATTTTAAGCACGAAATTTTGGGAAATCAACAATTAGGCAATATAGGCAAGACTATGAATTCAAAAAAGGCAAACAAGCACACATTTACGATTCAGAGAGGCCCAACACATATCACTAAGATAAAAACAATTGCAAAAGAGTAAAAATTGATAAATACTAGTTCGGGGTTTGGAAAAACCAACCTTTAATACCGAATAAATGAGTTGAAATGCTAGGCAGCAAAGATATCCAACTCCGAACACACAATCGATGACTAGAAAGCGGTAATAAAGCAAAAATACGAGAAAATATAGTGCGGGTGTGAGTTTGGAAAGTTATGAATCCTAAACAATTTTCCACACATTCAGCTCGAGAGAGTGAATGGACTAAAGCATAGGTTGTTCTTATTTTGCATGCTTGTTGATGTTCGAGAGAAATCGACTTGATTCGGGGTAAATTGTTCGAGAGAAAGTTTACCTCCTCTATAGTTTAGCTTATTCACTAATATATAACTATTTCCTAACAGTTGCAATTACCCATTTGTCTACAATAGCCTATAATCGAATCGTATCCCAAGAACCCGTCTCATTATTGTCATTTTTGTATTGTTTTGTTGCTGCTATAGTTGATGATTAAAACCAAAACCCCTTTATTTGGCATTCGTGTCACAAGTTGATTTGAATTATGATTTTATTCGATAATGTCTATTCCTATGACGAATTTGAATATGTTCACACTTTACTCTTGAATCTTAAACACGTACCACTCCCTGTGGGATTTGACCCCAACTCATTTAGTTGGGCTATTATACTAATTAACGATCG
>JAJOOF010003024.1:0-30187 GCA_029582545.1 Solanum lignicaule
TGTTGAAGGTACGATTAAAAAAAGCCCTTACAAATCTCTAATTTCTTCATCAATAATGTCATTCCTTCACATACAAGGATGAGATTTTGTGTTCTTTAGAAAATCCTCTGGAAGTTAATAATTTTGCATGCCCATATTTTTTGGTTTTTATGGTGTTGTTATCTATTTTTACTAAATTTTATCAGTGGATATTATGAGTACTTTAAGGATTGAAAGTTGATTGAAGTGTTAGTCAATTTGTTGATGTATGTTATTTCAAAACATAGGAACATTTTTGGTTCGAATGATTTGTTATCATCATTGGATATCTCATAGTTTACTCCCTTTAATGTATGTTTTTCTCGCTATTTTGTGGTCTCCTTAAAATTGTATTGATTATTTTTCGTTTGGTATGTATATGATCTTACTTGGACAAAGCTTTCATCCTTTTAATGTTTTTCTTTTTTTCCTTCTCATTCGGCTCTTCTAAATTTTTTTAGTGTGAATGATGACTATTTTCGGCAAGCTTAATTTGAAGAATATGAAATAAAATATGCTCTAAATAAAAGTAATATCTTAAGCTACAAAAGATATGTCTATTAACATAGATTTGTTGTTCTTTATGTCCCAAGTCATTACTGAGTGTTTGAGTTATCTAGGTTATGCTCATTTTTAATTTTTAAATGTTTGAAAATATTTCTTTAACATGAATCTAGAATCCAATATTTTGATCTACTTGTACTTTCATAATGAAAAAAATTATACATACATATTTCTGAAAAAGTCGTAAAGTTGCATTGATGAAGCATGTAGAAGGGCCTTTAGAGCAGCAGTTTAATGAAGAATGAATTTCTAAAATGGTCAACAATATTATTTTGCTGTCGTTTAAAATTTATTTTTCTCCTTCTATAAATTTTGTTAGACTAACAAAGTAACAATAACGAAAAGTGGTGAACGTTTGACCTCAGACAAGTAGATTGTCTCTAAAAAAAAATTATTTATGTTGTTGTGGTGTACATTTTTAATGGTCTTAACTTATTTATAACTAATATTAATTATCGAAAACTTTCACATAATTTACTTCACAAGGAGTTATTTTAACCATAAAATTAGAAGATTCTATATTTTTCATGTACAAAAAATAAATAGAAAAAGTGATGTTTAATCGCTACATAAAAACATCACTCAGTTTTAACAAGACAATTATATTATCAAACATATATTATGATAAATTATGTAAAAGAAAAAAATGATTAGATATCAAGATATTTTTAATCATTTATTATATATTTACAATTCTTGAGATATGTGATAATGTCAAATCATTTAATATTTATTGAAATGTTCTTAAAACCTACTAAAATTTACTTTTTATCTTTTCTTATAACAATCTATTATTGGAAAGGTTGTGCAAAAATTTAGAAAGATTATTTATATCCGTGCGAAGCACGGGTTTATTACCTATTTTTTATATATATAAAGGTTCAATCTTTAACTTAGACTTAAAATGATTTCTTTAAGTTTCTATTCTTGCGTGGTTTTTTTGGTCTTGTGATTGAATCCATGATAACTTATTAGTTCCTTTTATTACTCTTGTACCATTTAACACAGTTTTCATGTTATGATTTCACTATTTAAATTGTAATAATTAATTAAATTGGTGGAAAAGTTGGGCATTAGAATAATCATTACAATAAATGAAAGATGTAGCAGTAATAATATAATAACTATTATATTATATTTAACAGTAGTAATATAATATGAGTATATATCAATCCTCTATGTATTTGTCGCTAAAATTTTTAGTGGTTTTGAATGTAATAATATTAATGCAATTGTCGCTAAATATTTTAATAATAATAAATATTATCATTAAAAGGAAAAAAATATTGCCACTAATGTCTCTTTTATTGTACTGTATGTTGGTGTAAATTAAAAAAAAAGAAGACTATGTGGGTGCAATATTTTGTTTTGGATCGTATATATTTTTTTTGCCAAATAAATTAAATAGATGGAATAATATTTTAACCAAAAAAAAAAAACCCTATGAAATATGGGAGAAAATCATTCACACTCCTCTATCTTTGCTTTAAAGTCAAAATCCCCCAAGATTTTTTCTTTTAAAAAATTAATCTATGTATTTTCTATGAAAAAATAAATACTTTTTCAGAGGAAAAAAGAAAAGTGAAAAATACTAATTGAGTATATAAGTTAAATGACATTTTATAATAAAATAAAGAAGTAAAATAAAAAATATTAATTTTCTTAATAATAATCAAATTTTAATATCTATTTTGCACATGTGAAATTAATAGGCATTAATAACTATATAAATATATTTTAATGCAAGTAACACAAAAATAATAAACAAAAATAGTAGTATATTATATAACAAATTCCTAAATGATTATCGTAAATGAATTTTAAATTATGATTTAAAAAACTGTTTCATCATTGACGATCCAGCCTCGTTTATATATATAAACATTATTGAATAGGTATATTACATAAACATGTCTTCTAACATGATAAGAATTGACACTTATGTCCTTTAAGTTTGACGTGTATAAGAAGACAATTAAACTAGTATAAAAATGAACAAGTGGACACAAATATTCTACATGGCATAATGCAAAACGGTCCGAGTGTATCTCACACAAATTGTCATGTAGGACGTGTTTATCTACTTGTTCAACTTTATATAAGTTTAAGTGTCTACTCGTGCGAAAAAATTGAAGCCAGAATGTCAGTCAAGTCGAGTTAAAAGACAAATTTATGTATTATGCCTAAAAATATAAAAGAGTTTGAAATATATATATATATATATACATACTTAATACATGTGAATTAAAATATCAATCATATAAATAGCATTAGATTTGATGATAAATTCATAAAAAAAAATCCTACTTATATGTTAATCAAGTTTATTAAATAAATAAATAATTATATCTAGGTTAAAAATTATTCTATTGCATAATTGGATGATTGAAAATGTTAAAGATGAAATAGACATTGTATAGGATAAATGGGAGGGAGAATGTCTATTATTTAAACTTGAGGAAAAAAATATAATATTCAAATAAAATTGAGGTGTGTAAATAATTTTCACTCATAAAGCTAATTGGATTTTAATAAAATAAATCAGAAAAGGAAAAAAGGAAAACAAATGGAATAAACAATGGCCTGGGATAAGATCTACCTCAATTGTCATCATTAACTATATATATTAAATATAAATCTTATCACAATGATGATTTCTTTTTTGCCAAGAATTGTCCTATGTTCAATGTTCATTCATGCATATCATAATAATTATCTTTCTATAATGGACAAAAACAATATGGTAAACAAATAATGAATATTCTAATATATCAATTTGTCTATATACCTATACCACTTGCCTGTATCTGGTGGCAATTACAGTCCCAATCTATTTAACCATTCAGATATTGTCATTTCTTTAAATATAGCAATTTTTTTTTTCTAAAATTGTTCACATTCTGTATTTTACTGCTAATCTGATCAATATTATATACTATCAAATCATCAAATAAAATACACATTACTCTTTTTATTCTAATTTATGTAAATGAATTTGACTGACATGAAGTTAAGAGCAAAAAAAACCCTTTAAAAACATGTGAAAATAAAACATAATCTTTTTAATAATCATAAATTATTTCATTGACAGTAATTTTGTGATGATTAAACATCTCATATACAAAATTAAAATACAAAAAAAAGAATATTTTTTCTCAAATGGAATTAAAAAAAATACTTCCTCCCCTCTGTGTTAGTTTATATTACTTACTTTCCGTTTTGGTCATTTTTAGACAGTAAAAAAAAAAAAGATACTTTTTTTATTAAGTAATAATTTAATTTTAAAATATCTATTTTACCTTTAATGAAATGATTTATATCAACACAAATATCTTTCACTTGTTTTAGATCACCAATTTCAAAAGTCTTGTTTTCTTTCTTAAACATGGTGATGAGTCAAACTAACTCGTATAAAATGGAACGGAGGGGTAACAAAAATAAGATGAAAAAGATGGAGTAATTTGTTAAAGATACCTGGTCATGACTTGACAAATTATCTAGTGCTACAATTTAGATATGAGGATTGAGGGTGTATGATTTTAAAAAGAGCAGAGCAGGTATAAAAAGCCCATGCCTTTTCCCATTTTATGTGTCTGCCTCAATATTTTCAAAAATACAATTGCTCATCTATCTCCCTTCTTTCAGTATTTTTTTCAGTTTAAAGGTAAGTAGATTCACCATTTTACATTCCCATCTATTTGGTTTTCTCTATGTTTCTGCACTTTGTTTACTATGTATTGTATGCTTTATTCATTTTGGAAAAAGTTTTGTTTTTTTGATATTGGTTTTCCATAGTCCAATTTTTTCTCAAAAGTTCAAAAAATAAAGAAGAGTGGAAAAAAATAAAATTAGATGGGGTCTTATGAGTAATCCCATTAATGAAAACCTTTAACTCTAAACTAGTTGATTCATTTATTTTTGTGAAATTTGCTGTTCTGCTGTTTTGCAGTCTCAAGATTCAATTTTTATTCAAAAATTATGCTAATGCATACAACTATTGTTTTCTCTAAATCCATTTAATTGCGCAGTCTGTTTTTCTTTTAATTTCTTGACCTTGATTGGGGGGCGGAGCCAACAATCGAACCTAGTAACTTTGGCTCAAATCATGTATTTGTATGTAAAGAAAAATGGAAATCTTAGTAAGAAAAATAGAAATCTTAGCAGCTCAGTTGATTGGCTATCTAAATTTTCACCTTGTTGGTGAAAGTTCGATTCCCACACTGTAATCCCCTCCCCATTTCCCTTACCCCAATGCAAAAATTAATTTAATATGTATCAATAATCAATACAAGAATGCAGTAAGTAAAAGCAAATTGTCATTTTCAGTGTGAACTTTGTTCTTAGTTACTCTTTATGATTTCATTCAGGTAAACATAGACATTGGGTTGTTACAAGTTAAAGTATCCTCTTCAGTATTCTCTAGTTCATTAAAAGGACCAAGGGAATGCTGAAAGATGTGCTTAAGAGCTAGCAAGTCTTTCTTTGAAATTGAAGCACTACTGGAGCTATCCGATAAACTTGATGAGATTGCACCATTATTTCCAACATCGTCCACGTTCACTCATCAAATGCCAAACCCGACTAGATTCTTTCACGGTCAAATTGTATCGTATCACCATCTTAGTGAAGATGGTTGAGTTGTTCACTTCTTGATAAATATTGTGTTGAAAATAGCTAGTTTGATTACTCGGGGTTTGTTGAAGTTGAGATGGAGAGTAAGGGGAGTAGTATACTAATGGAAAGGTATGAGTTAGGGAGATTGTTAGGACAAGGCACTTTTGCTAAGGTCCATCATGCGAGAGACGTCAAGACTAGCATGAATGTGGCTATTAAGATCATCGATAAGGAGAAGATTGTAAAAGTTGGGATGATTGATCAAATCAAATGCGAGATTTCAGCGATGAAATTGGTTAGGCATTCTAATATTGTGCAGCTCTATGAGGTGATGGCCAGCAAAAAGAAGATTTATTGTGTAATGGAATATGTCAAAGGAGGCGAGTTGTATAACAAAGTGTCTAAAGGAAAGTTAAAGGAAGATGTTGCAAGGAAGTTATTTCAGCAATTGATTAATGCTATTGATTTCTGCCATAGTAGAGGTGTTTATCACCGAGACCTAAAACCGGAGAATCTATTGCTTGATGAAAATGGGAATCTAAAGATTTCAGATTTTGGATTGAGTGCCCTTGCAGAATCTAAATGCCAAGATGGTTTACTTCATACTAAATGCGGGACACCAGCTTATGTTGCACCAGAAGTGATAAACAGGAGAGGCTATGACGGTGCTAAAGCTGATATTTGGTCATGTGGGGTGATATTATATGTCCTTTTGGCTGGATATCTTCCTTTCCAGGATTTAAATTTAATGGAGATGTACAGAAAGATCGGTAAGGCTGAGTTCAAATGTCCTAACTGGTTCCCTCCTGATGCTCGCAGGCTGATATCGAAATTATTAAATCCAAATCCTAGCACAAGAATGTCCATTTCTAAGATAATGGAGAATTCTTGGTTCAAGAAAGGGTTGCAGTTGAAACCTATAAGTGCTGATACTGAATTGAAGCCTGAAGAGGCAGCGATTGATGATGCAGGTTTTGGTATCAGTGAGAGTACCGACTCAATAACAGAAGCAAAGCCAGAACTGGTCAAGCCTGCACACTTGAATGCTTTTGATATAATATCTTTCTCAACAGGTGTTGACTTGTCTGGCTTGTTTGAAGAAAGAGATAAAAAGAGGGAAGTTATATTTACATCAAAGCAACCGGTGAAAACAATCATCTCAAAGCTAGAGGATGTAGCTAGGCGTTTGAAGTTGAAGGTGATGAAAAAGGATGGAGGACTATTGAAGTTGGAAGGATCTAAAGAAGGAAGAAAAGGGGTGTTGTCTATTGATGCAGAAATCTTTGAGGTAACTCCAAATTTTCACTTTGTTGAGATGAAGAAATCGAATGGAGATACGATAGAGTACAAGAAGACAATGATAAAGGATGTAAGACCAGCATTGGAAGACATTGTATGGACTTGGCAAGGTGACGAGCCGCGGCCTCAGCAGCTAGCAGAGGAAGAAATTTTGCAGACTTATCAGGGGTACTCATTTGACACTAATTCACCTCAGAAGAATGCATAATAGAGGGAGAAGTATAAATCTGATGTAACTTGATCTTTTTCCATTTTCTGTCCTATTAATGATGTATTTATATTTGAATAATAGAATATTAAGTCCACTCTATAATTTCTTTTATGTTCTGGATTCAAGCTTGCATCAGCTTTTTATATCAGTTTGTTCTCTGGGGAGAAACAATGAGTAAAACAAAATCCTCTCCAGTGTTATTAAAACAATGGGTAGTTGGTGGAGCATTAGAAAGATTAATGCATGCAATTTTTTGAGTCTGTAAATCTACCTAAAAATAAATAAAAAAGCATACATAAAATAGGAAGGTAACAAAAACATGATTATTGTCTTTTTGCTTCTTTGCTGAAGCTCAATTAGCTCTACTACTTTTGAAGCTCCAGCTCTTCGGTTCTTTGCATCTTCCTCATCAACGCTCTATGACGGGTGTTTCTTTATTTCCTTAATCTTTCGTTCGTTCTGCACTTTCTTGTTAGCTGTTCTTTTGAGTTCCTACAAGAATCCTTAGGTACATATAGAAGAATGAGCACCTATAGTGCTAATGCCACACACTATATTTGTTCCCAACTGTTGGTTGATAGAGGATATTCTCCATATCAAGATTTGATTCTGGTCCACAATCGCTCATGTATATAAAACCATGTATATGACCTAGAAAGATAGAAATAAAATTATCCAACTATCTTATTCCACGTGGTATCAAAGTCTTAGGCTTATTCCTAACTAAGTTTATTCATATCTTTCTATAGACCCATCTGACTTATATTACATAGCAAACACCCATTTGCTCCCAACCAACTTTTTTCCTTTTGGTAATTTCACAATTTCCAAAGTTTTGTTTTTTCCAACGCTTCTACTTCAACCTTCATAGCTTTCTCCCTCTCCCCGTTACCTAATGCTTCAGACAAATATTTGGGGATAGGAATTGTGTGGAGGTTATAGAGAAAAAGCTTTATGACTTGGGGATAGATTTTAATGTCACGAAAAGGCTCAAAGGATGTTGTGTGCAAGTTCTGGTCTCTTTTCTGAGAGCAATTGAAAGGTCAAGGTCATTAGGTTCTTCTTCATGATCAGTTTGGTTTAGTGTTTTCTGATGGTTTAACAGGTTCAAGATGGGTATTAAGAGTAGCAACCTTAGGAGAGATGATTGCAGTTAAGTAATATGATCAATTAGCCTCTTTCTTCTAGAATAAACCTACAATGGTAGTTTTTTTCTTTCTAGAATTCCATTATCTATATCTGGATTAGGAGACTCAATGAGTTCATTTGGAAATAGAGACTCGGGTGACCGAAGAAATGATGACTCGCACAAGGATTTGACACGACTAGAAATAGACAAATCAAATAGTGACAAGTCTAGAGGTCCCTCTCCCTTCAATGACTCCCCCTGATTGTAAGAATGACCAAAAAAGGACTCACTCTCATAAAATGTAACATCAACTGACACAAAGAATTTATTTGATGATGGTTGATAACACTTGTAATTTTTTGAGTAGAAGAATATCCTATGATTAAGTGCAGAATCCGAGTTTAGATTTATGGCTATGAAAGTTTGTGAGTTGTTATGGTTAAAGATAATCCTTGATGATTTGAAGATAAGATGGGAAAGACCTGTGAGACTATCTTGTGACAATAAATCAACAATAACTATATCTCATAATCATGTACAACATGATCACACTAAGCATATTGAGGTAGATAGATATTTCATTAAGGAGAAATTAGATAATGGACTCATTTGTACGCCATTTGTATCTATAAAAGATTAGGTGACCAATGTTTTACAAAAGGGCTGTCAAATAATGTGTTTCAAGATCTAATAAGCAAGCTAGGAATGGAAGATATCCATTCACCCGCTTGAGGGGGAGTGTTGGCTTATAGAGGATATTATCCATATCAAGATTTGATCCTCTAAGATCATAAGATAATTTTTGTAATCTAGAATATCATATCTATGATTCTTTCTCCTTTTGTAAAATATATGATTTTATAGAATCCTAGATTTCATGGGATATAGGTATTTTGTTCCACATTCTCACATGTATATAAAGATACTAGTCTTTGGAAACGTGCGTTGCACGTTTATCCCCTATTAGTTTCATAAAATTTCTACATGCCTAATTTTATATCTTCAAACCCACGTTTTCAAAGACTGTTATTTTTATAAAATTTGTACATGCCTAATTTTTTGTATTATTCTACTAAATATGTGTTTAGTCAAACACAACAATATCATCTAATTTTAACACAATTTTAGTTATTACTCCCACTATTCCTTTTTAGTTGTCATATTGCGCTTTTTGAGAGTCAATTGACTAATTTTTAAAGTTAATTTAGATTACACTTATTTGATATTTTGAAATAATAATTTAGATATTCAAAAACTATACGAAAAGTACTATAAATTGCAATTTTTTTCATATCAATATGATGGAAAAATACATCTGAAAATGTTAGTTAAAGTTAATATCGTTTGACTATTAAGAAGAAAATAGCAACTACTACAAAAGAACGGAGGGAGTAGTTCACAAAATAGAAAATGTTGAACTATGTAAAACTAATTAAGATCGTATAACATCTAACATAATCAGAGTTGCTGACATAGAATTAGCATTGATACTTATAATATTAGAAAATTTATTAAAATACCTAAATAGGACTAACTTGCTTTTTACCAACAAAAAAAGGGCACAAGTATATAAATAATGATGCACCACATTCGAGGCAACTATGATATTCCCATGTATACATGTCTAGTAACGCCATTATCTTTAGAATGTGATACATAATCTTTAGGTTTATTCAAAAGTATGTAATTTTAATTTGATTAAAAGATGCAACAGGAATATAACAAAAAAAATAATTCATTTAATACACCAAATACCTTTTCAAGAAGCAGCATATATTAGGAAACTAGGATTACATCCCCATGCCGGTTCACTACTAAATCATCAAAAGCTCAATTCTGCTAATTCATTATTATAACTTCTAAACTCTTCGTGTATGGAAAAAATGAATGAAAAGGTTGGGTATATTTTATTAGGAAAATAAATCCTTGATCGATTACATGTACATCGACATTTCAAAAGTTAATATTGCAATAAAGATCGGAAGATGAAGCAATTCAAGATTGACTTAAATAAACATAATTAAGTACTAAAGAAGTGATACAAAGTTCAAGAAATAGTAAATACATATTATTAAGTCTACGGGAATTCAAAATACATGTTTCACGAACTATAAGGAGAAGCCTAAACAGCCAAGTTATTCATATACTAATGACATACAGTTAAATGTATATAGTATCTTACAATTAACTGATTTATTAATTGTATGAATTGTATTTACTACAACTTTTGGGTTTACTAGTGTTGTATAGTATACTATAATATTATTTAATTACTACTATCTAAATATAATTATATAAATATATTATAACATTTTAATTTAGAGTAGCTTTTTTTAATGGCGTTATTGTAGTAACTCAATTTTATAGGGATATTTTGGTATTTCAACTTTCAACTTTTTTTTATTCTCACTTATAGTAATATTAGTTCTGAAAATGTGTGTTGCACGTTTATCCCAAAATATTTCATATAAATTTTGTATTGCAAATGACAAATTTTCTCCGCTTCAAATTTATTGGTATTTACTAAAAAAATTCATTGTTTTTACAATAGAAAGTACATATATCTTCCTAATAAAAAGAATACATCCTTAATTATAAAATTGACTAAAAGTGCATAAAGTAAAAATAACTAATTATTGTACAAATACAATATTCAAATAAGTATACTAAAACACCACATGCTAGGTTAATGTATACAAAGCAACAAACCACTGTAAATTCTCAATATTATTAATAGTAAAATAATAAAAAGTTATACAATAACAACAAACAAGAAACATAAACATTAAAAAAGCAAATAAAAAGAGACAAGAGAAGAGCATAAAGATTTTTCTCTTCTTTTTTTTCCCAACTGTTTTAAGTGAGTACAATATTGTGTCAAATGTCACTATTTATACGAGAGGATTGAAGAACACTTCGAGTTATTATGAATATGACATTAATTCATTTGATCATGGATGAGAGGTGGGAGTAAAAACCATAATTAATATAATTAGTGGGAGTTGCATATATTTACATAATGAAGAGTTAGAGGTAATACAATCTATGTAATGTACTTCACATTAATACAAATATTTATATACAAAAAATAATATAATATAGTTCTATATGATTTTTCTTCTTTTTGTTAAGGGCAAACATACCCATTCATATTTTCAATTGGAAGATGAACAAAACAAAAAAATTATGAATTTAACTTCAACATGAAATTAATAAAAATAATACATTTTCAAGAAACTTTATATTGGTTGATTCATGTACTAATATGATGATTTACTATTCAATATTTAATTTATTAAATAGTTTATAACATTTAAATTTAATGTAGGGATAAAATTGTAATCTAACTTTTGCCTAACATTCTTTTATATATATTTTGTTTTGGTTAAACAGGATAATATATATATATATATATATATATATAAGCGCCCTTACATTACGGAGTTTGGGACCTGGCTATTGTCAGGATCCAAAAGTACAGAAAGATTCTCAAAAGATGCTAGCTTATTACAAGTTAACAAAGATACTAATTTACTAGATGACAATCCTTGTTTATCTGCAGCCACAATGTGTCGCAGAGGGGCTGGTGGAGTGACAAGGATGATCTTTAGGTTAGACACTGCTAGCTGGGCTCCATGTTTTGCGAGGACGTCTGCAACCTCGTTGGCCTGTCGGAAGCTATGTCGGATCGTCGGACTCCCCAACTTTCTCAACAGTGACCTGCAAGTTAAAATCGCAGAGTTATAGAATGGATTTATATGATCTAATAAGTCTAGTAGGTCTGTGGAGTCTGTCTCAATCTCGCAGGGATGAATTTTATGATCCCAAAGAAGCATAAGGCCATGCTTAAGGGCATCTATTTCGACAAAGATATGATTTTGCGCATTAACCTTGGAGGAGAAACCAATCACCCAATCACCTTTGCAGTCGCGCACAACCCCATGATTTTGCGCATTAACCTTGGAGGAGAAACCAATCACCCAATCACCTTTGCAGTCGCGTACAACCCCTCCAATTCCACTCAAGTTGGCCCTATCATTTTGAGAGGAAAAAGCGCCATCTATATTAAGCTTAAAGTAGTTTGTAGGTGGGGGGTTCCAGTGAATAAGAATGGTCTTACATGCGACATTATCACAGGGATGATTCGTGGTATGAATGTATTCTGTAGCACGATCTATGACTGTTTGCGCATTCAAGAGAGAGGAGCCTTTGTTATTCTTTTATATATATATATATATATATATATATAATATTATCATCTTAGTTTTCTTAATCAATTGTTAATTATGCTGTTTTTTTTGTGTGCATGGTTCATAAGTTGGTATTATTGGGATTGTATTATATTTGGTATTTATTAGAATTTAGAATTGTTGGAAGGCTAAAAGATTGTAATTTATTCAACTCCTAAATCTTGTAGCTCTTCATTTTTCTACTTTCTGGTAATTAAAATCCAACTTTCACAATGCCTCTTTTTTGGCATAGACAAGATAAAGATTTAGACTTAACATTTTAAGATCCAATATGAATGAAACTACAGCTGCTACAGGAAATTAGATCCTTTATAATACTCTCTTGAACTAATTAGAGAGGGTGATTTAATAAATATAACTCGTGAGGGTTATTTAGAAAACAATTCCACAAATGAACTGAAATCAACATATATATTTTGATTCCTACTTCACGCGAGTAATCAACTATTATTATTAGATAATTAAAATCAAAGAAATTAGCAAGTCATAATATTCTTGCAATTAACACAACTTCCTCGTCTTCTTCAAATCAGAAACATCAAACATCTTAATGAAGTAATACTCAAACCTAAGTAACTAAATAAAAACAATGGAAAAAAAAGGAAGAGCTAGCAGCTTAAATGTTGAACAAAGACGTCCATGATGTGATATATATATATACTTTTCATCTGTTCATGCCAATAACATATTTAACTGCATCTTTTACCCCTTGTGTCATGGCATAATTATTAGCAGCCCAAGAATCCCTCATAATCAGACACAATTAATAACTTAAAACATATGCTTAAGAGAGACGATATATGAGCAATAGCAATGGAACCCCTTAACAGACACATTGAAGATAAATAATGAAAAAGGAGAGGAGGAGGACAGGTGGTATTGAAATTCCGGAAGAGAACCTCAATGAATTTACCATGATTCACTGATATGACAATTTATAAAATTCTTAAGCTATAGTTGGAAGTTGAAAAGTACTTCCAAACATTGAATTAGTTTAGTAAGATGAACAGTTATTCTAGAGTATTGAAAAGGCTGAAATAAATGACAATTGCAAGAAAATTAATCCACCTCTTTGTATACCCAAACAATGATTTTCTTAATTAATGATAGAATATTTAATTAATAATATTTTATAATAATTTAATTTAGTGTAGGGCTAAAATGATAATCTAATTTTTCACTTTGGGGCTTCCCACTTATAGTAATATATGATGATATGATGTCTATGACATAGAAAGATAGGAATAAAATTATTGAACTTTCTTATTCCACAACAACAAATTTTCCCGATTTGCCAACGTTTGAGGGTTTTGTTCTGTAATCATCGTTTCTCTTTGATTCTGATGCCTTTTTATTGATCTAATCCTTGCATCTGTGAATTTTGTGTTGGTCTCATTGTGTAATCTTTTTGTGTACCTACAAAACTTAACAAACTGTTGAGTATAAGTAGTTCGTGTTGTCCTTCCTTAGGATTTGAACTAGAGCCTTTTATCCACCCTTCTACCCTTCTCCTATGTTACTCATCTTCTGCAGGGTCTAACCCTCATATAGGGTTCCTTCAATTTGTCACTATTGATTATCCTCCTGCTCCCTACCTCCAGTTCTTGGAAATTAATGGCAATAACTGTCTAACTGGTCCTTCATCAAGGGCCAGGTTGGCTAGATGATCAACCATTTTATTTCCTTCCTGAGGATGTGGTTGTAAAGAACCGTTTTGCCTATCATCAATCACCTTATTTCCTCCACACTAGTTATTACTCCCCCGCTCACTTTTACTTGTCACTTATTCCTAAATTAGATTTTCATTTTTACTTGTCACTTTTGACAACAATAATTTTTTCCCATATTTACCCTCAACATTAAATACTTATTCTCCAAATCATTTTCCAAGACCTAAAACATAATTTAATAAGGATAGTTTGGTAAAATACCTATATAAATAATAATTTCCTTAATGGGTGTGTCAAGTCTAACAGTGACAAGTAAAAGTGAATAGAGAGAGTATCATTCAAGGGATATCTCATACTCTTTCAATAATGTTTTTCAACACCAAAGAATCAGTCTCAACAATCACCTTCTCCACTTATGTTATCTTTATGTATTTCAGTGCATGTAGGATGGCCATTGCTTCAACTTGTAGGTTAGTGGTCATAGGGTCCTCAATCTCCCTTGCTTGTGTCTGAACTATTTTCAGTACTATCTCTTACACAAAATCTCTAAAAGGAGTTCCCCTCCGTCTATTTTATTTATACCCAACTTGCATCGAGGGGGGGGGGGGGTAATTAAAAATTAACAACCAACTTGAAACCACAAGTAAACAAACAGGTTCATTGCATGAGAGTATCACATGAAGTCTAGGGATGGCAATGGGGCGGGTACAAAACATTTTAAAAGAAAAATATTTGAGGCAAGGTGGGTATGGGTTAGGGTTTCCTTTTCTTTTGAACTACGACGAAGCGCAATTGAGTGAAGCAAAGAAAAAACTCTGCCTCTCGGCTCTCTCTCGCTAAATACCATAGAAAGACGAGGTTTTCTATTACCTTTTCCTCTGTTGATTCTTCAAAATGTACTACTCTCCGTATTACAACTGATTCTTCTCCAAAAGCTCGATTTATTGCTCAGCGGGAAGAGTCACTATCCGTAAAGCAACTTCAACGTCCGCTAAGTAAGTTTTCTCGAACAGTCTATTTTCTATTTTGTTACTAGTTAACTCTAGTTTCACATAGTTTAATCCAGTTGATTTAGTTAAGTATTTGAGTTTGCTGGTGAGATATTGTTTTTATTTGTTGAGTATTACTATTTTTGGTTGATTTAGTTGAGTATTTGAGCTTGACAACAAGTGTATAATCCAAATTGATTGATTATTTGAATTTTTGAAGCAGTGAGTGTTGAAACTGTTTCAATCCGCGAATTTGTATGACTTTTAATGGCTAATTCTTGTATGAGATTATCTTGAATTGGTCATTTTTGTTCGTGTCCTGTACAATATGTGGTTACTTGATTTTGTATGTTTTATTTCTTTTTTATCATATTCTTATACTACTAGTAATAATTTGTTTATCTCTTCTTAATGTCTTCTTTTGTTGATTTTCTTACAGTAAACTGATGGAGTTTCAAGACGAACAAAATCCAACGTGTTCATTCTCTAATATTGTCCCTATTGAGAATGATGAGATTCAAATGCCTTCACAAAAAAATAAAGCTACTTATGAAGTTATTGAAATCGAGCAAAGAAGATTTACTTCTAAAGCTTGACAACATTTTAAACCAGTGAAGGTTGATGGTGTCCGTTTTAGTGTTTGTAGGTATTGTAATGCTCGTATCAAATTGACTAGAAATTGTGGGAAAACATCTATGTTAGAACATTTCCGTAGATGTACCAAAAAGTCAACTAACTTGATAACTGAGAGTGGTTCGGAAATGAATGATGGCAGCCAACAACAATACTTTGATCAAGACATTTCAAGAAGAGAACTTGCTCATGCCATCATTTTGCATGGATTTCCACTGTCCATAGTTGATCATGTGGGATTCAGAAAGTTTGTTGCTAGTCTCCAGCCTTAGTTCAAAATGGTGTTAAGAAACACAATCAAGAATGATATCTTGAAGATTTTTGACAATTTGAAATCTAAAACGTCCAAGTTACTGGAAACACTCACATGTAGAATTGCAATAACAACTGACATGTGGACTTCATACAACAACAAAAAAGGGTTCATGGTTATTACAACACATTTTATTGACGACTCATGGAGGCTTCAAAGTCACATTTTAAGATTTGTTTATGTTCCTGTTCCTCATGATAAAGATACTTTGTGTGGCGCGTTGCTCAATTGTTTGTTAGAGTGGAATCTTGAAAGAAGAATATCAACGATTACAGTTGATAATTGTAGCACTAACAATGCTATGATGAAGACCTCG
Source organism: Solanum lignicaule (assembly GCA_029582545.1). NCBI lineage: Eukaryota > Viridiplantae > Streptophyta > Magnoliopsida > Solanales > Solanaceae > Solanum > Solanum lignicaule. Next base: position 16,007 of record JAJOOF010003024.1, read on the forward strand.
TTAGATGAGAAGCTTTGCAAAAAAAAAATTGTTGTTGATGGGGCGAGCTTTTCATGTGCGTTGTGCTGCACATATCTTAAATTTAATTGTGCAACAAGGGCTAAAGGTGATAGGAGATAATATTAATAGCGTGCGTGACAGTGTCTTATATTGGATAGGGTCATCGGGAAGAATTGAAAGATTTGAAGAGTTTGCAACCTTGCTACATGTTTCCTGTACCAAAAAGCTAGAGTATGATTGTCCAACTCGTTGGAACTCAACATTTCTAAATTTCAGAAGTTGAGTCTAACAGATGCCAATTATCGTTGTTTTCCAATCGAAGAGCAATGGAGTGAAGCAGAAGATGTTTGTGGTAAGTTGAAGCTCTTTTATCATATTACTGAACAATTTTCAGGAATTCAGTATCCTACTTCAAGTCAATAATTTTATAAAGTTTGTGAAGTTAAGCTAGAATTAGAAGCATGGATAAAAAGTTTCAATCCTTTGATTAAAAATATGGCAGAAGCAATGTTATTAAAGTTTCTAAAATATTGGAATGATATGCATATATTCATGGGAGTAGCTGCGATTTTTGATTCGAGATATAAAATGAAGTTAGTTGAGTTCTATCTTCCTCTGATTTATGGTGAATAAGCTTTAACTAAAATTCAAGAAGTTCGTACTCACTGTGATGATTTATTTAAAGAGTACAAGAGTAGAATATTTTCTCCACATGAGTTAGTTGAAGTATCTAGTTCAAATGAAGCCATTGGCCTTTCGGAAAGCGATCGACTATCAAGCTTTGATAGAGTTATTTCTTCCAGTAGTGCTAATGCAAAGACAAAATCAGATTTGGATATGTATTTAGAAGAAAATTTGTTGCCTCAAACTCCATCATTTGACAATTTCAGTTGGTGGAAGACAAACAGATTGAAATTTCCTACTTTACAAAAAATGGCTCGTGACCTCTTAGCCATTCCCGTGTCTACTGTTGCTTCTGAATCGACATTTAACACTAGTGGAAGGTTGATTAGTCCACACCGCAGTAGACTCCATCCTACTACTTTGGAAGCTTTGATGTGTGCTCAAACTTGGTTATGGAACGAAATAAATGGTAACTAACTTTTCAATGACTTGTTATTTTAACAATTTTTTCTGTTCTTAATACTTTAACCACATACTTTTCTTCTTAGGTTTGACTTCGAGTATTGATAGAGTTTCATGTCTGACCTTGCTTGATGAAGAAGAAGAGTCGGATTCAAGTTGTAGACCATTTGGAATGCCATGATATAGTCTATAAAAGAGACTGTTGATTTTAATCTTTTGTTTTTAAGAGTTGGTGTTGCTTTAAGTTATAAAGATTGTTGCTTTAGGTTTGCTGTTTGGAATCCTTATTGTTGTAACAGGGCATGGAGAGTTTTTTTATTTTGTTGAATGTGATTAGTAGTGCCCTGGAGATTCTTTTGATTTTGTTGAATGTGATTAGTAGTCTTTTGTTGCTGTAACATCCAAGAATGTGATTAGCAATCTCTTGTAATTGGAATTTGAATTCTTGAAGTTAAAAAAATCTTGGATTTCATGTGGAGTTGGATGGAAATTATGTTCAGAATCAGTTTTGGTGTTTCAACTTGTTTGTGCATATAGTTTGTGTAGATTTTTTTTTTTACAAGTATAACAATGTGAGTTAAAAGATGTTAGGGGTCATTTGGTAGAGTGTATAACAATAATGCCAAAAAGGGTGCATTACTAATGCTTGCATTAGCAATGCTTGCATTAGTTATGCAAGCATTATTTCTTATATATTGTTTGGTTTGATGTATTAGAAATAACAAATCTTGCATAATTTCTATATAAAAATATATATTTACAAAAATACCCTTCACACTATTTATTTATACACTTCCTTTGCAACAAAGTTCTTTGCTAAAACATTTTAAAAAATTATTTGCTAAAATATCATTACATCTTCATCTCTTTTTTTTTTTCAAAAATAATATTAAATAGTTATACTATTTGAGTCAATATTTTTGTGAAAAGTTCGCAAAGATTTTTTTTTATCAAATTTATCGCCACAATAGTAAATTTTTTTTATCATACTATGTTGAAATTAGATATTTTTAAAAAAAAATGATACTTACGAGGCCATAAAGTCTATCAAGACACCAACAAATTAAAAGATATTGAAAAACAAATAAAAGTAAAAATAAAAATAAAAACCTATGACAAGAAAAAAATTGAAAAGAGGAGAAAATGTTAGGAAATGTTTTAACAAGGCTTTGAGGGTAGTTTTGTAATTATTTAATCTAATGCAAGTGTTAAAATGTTATGTATTACTAATACCTAGAATTACTTGGTATTAGTAATACACAACTTAATACACAATAGAGTGTATAACTAATGCTTGCATTAGTTATACATGGCAAGAAAAAGTGTACCAAACAAGGTACTACTAATACACACACCTAATGCATGCATTATATTTTCTAATACACTCTACCAAACAAGGTACTACTAATACACACACCTTGCATTAGTGTTTTTAATGATTTTTAGTCAATTTGGTGAATGAATATAACTTCTGCCTTGTAGTGAATGGAAACTGCTCAAAAGACCAGAATCAAGATAATATAATATTAACATTTGACATATCGATCTTCACTGTAGAGCAATAAACTATAGGCAACTAGCAAATTATAACTTGCATCAGAAGCTAACAGAACTAACAGACTTGTTCAAGATTTACATTACATTGGAACGGAAAACAAATTTACATTGCAAGCAACCATACAAAATGTCAGTCGGGGCAGGGCGGGGCAGGTTCATGTGGAACGGGGTGGGGCAGGGCAAGAAAAAATAATCGTGCTATGCGGGCGGAGCGGGGCGGGGTAAAGACTTTGTGGGTTTATGCGGGTTTAACTCGCACCCACCCAGCCCCTCTCATTTGCCATCCCTAGTGAAGTCATTTCAAATTAGCCTTTTAGTTTCCCCCACATGCATTGCAAATAATACTACAAAATAGTTAACATGCACACATTACATACTTTGGAAAATAAACAAACCATCACCTACCTCTATACAAATATGAATGCTCAAAAGAACTTGAGCTTTCTCCCTTTTTAATGCATTGGCTCGTCCTTGATCTAAAACAATAATGAAACGCAAGAAATCAATGAACGATGGCCTAATTAAATCCAGATATACTCAAATCCTAACCCTGGCCAATTCATGATCATTTTACCCAAATCAGGGATTTTCCTACTATTAATTCAAGTCAAAACCCTCCCCCAAGATTAACACTTAGATTCCAGGGCTTTAGAATCAAATTACAAGTTAAGAGAGTAATTTATTTACCTTTATTGAAGGAATTGGTGGAAAAACTAATGGAAGCTACCCTAAATCACTTTCCATTTCCCCAAGAATGAAGTGAAAAAAATTAAGAGGATTTGAGAACTTTCTACATTAAAACATGACTTACCACGCTATAGCATCCCGACTAGCTATTGTGGCGTCGTCATAGCGGTCCATCTGTTATAGTGCCTGCATTATTCATCCAGTTATAGTGGCATGGCACCCGCTATAGTGGCTTGTACGGAATCAGAGACTCGTAAATCTTCCCAAAAGCCCCTATTTCACAACATACCTTCGACCCTTGACGTTCTATACTAACCCCTTCACACCAAGTTTGATTCCGAGAGTTTTACTCACCCAAAGAATACCCTATGGACTCCTTGATGTCTTAGCTACTAGAAAACACGATTCAAGCTTAGACACACCACTCAATCCATTCCTGGATCACCCTAGACCTTACCTTTCTCAGATTTCATATGAGACTGCCTAACGTAGAATTGTAAGTCTCCATGCCAAAAATGTTTTCTGATCCGATTCTTTTATCATTGGTCCAGCTACCCATAACAAACGGAGTGGCTCATTACAAATTAACTTCCTTAACTCTATCTTATAACCTAATAACCTTCTAATACGTATAGTAACTCTCATAATCCCTAGTCCATCTTCTCCCAAAGGTCAAGATCATCAAGAAACAAATTTTTCCAATTTTCCAAGATCTAAAGGCCCCAAATTCAAGATTCTCTTCAAGAATTCTAGGGTTTTGAATCAAGTCTCATTCCCAAACTTCTTCTCCAAGAACTCCATAGAAGGGTTTTTCAAGTTCAAGAAATAAGGTTTCAAGCCCGAAGCTTTTCTTCAAGAACTCTTGTTCTTCCAGGTATGTAAGTCTATCTCCACATGTTGGAATAACTTGTTCCTCCCCACGAATTATGTTTCTATGGTTTCAAAGCATCCTCCGTGAATGAATTGGGGTTAGGAAAAAATCTCATGCTCTTGATTTTCTCTTGAATCTTTATGAAACCTCTGTGAATGTACTTAAGTCCCATGTTGGGTGCAATCCTTCCTTTAAAGAGAAGCCTAAGTTAAGGTAGTGGGTGTTTTATTAGGAAAATATAATTTGACTGGTTTTAAGAGTCGCCACTTAATTTTTAAGGTAAAATTAAGAAAACTATTCATTTCCACAAGACTAAAACAGGAATTTGGTGAAAACTTATAAAAGGGTTCGAGGTTCTTATTAACATTCTAGGAAGGTTTTTAAAGCACCTATAATATCCGCTAATGCGGTTATCCGACAATTAATTTATTTGGCTAAGATAATTTAACTTAATTTGACTTGAGCAATTTTTTATAGTTAGAACCATTTTAAAGGAGAAAAAGGGAAATATTTAAATATTATCTAAGGGAGCTATCTTATAAAATTATTTCTTTAAAACTTGTTAAGAGATGGCTAATTTAGTTATTTTTCTTTTAAAGCGAAAATGGACGTCTTTCGGGGATTTAAATTTTCCAACCTTAAAATTAACGGCAAATACTAACAAGTAAATAAACATAGTAAGACAAAGAGGGAAAGAGATTTGTGCCCAAATCTGATTTTCCTATTCGCCTGGGCCAGTATTTGGGCCTATTTTCAGTTTTGGGCCTTTGGCCCATTTGAGTCACCTGCACCTGTCCTAGTCTAACATATAATAGCTATCTTTCTTTTGGGCCTTAGGCCCAATTCCTCCACCTGTCCTAAAACCTAACAAGTAATAGCAAATAAGTGGGCTTAGGCCCAAAATAACAAAATACAAATTTTTTGAATTAAGAATGGGCCTTTGGCCCAAATTTTTCAATTTTCTCGATTTGTCGCTCCTTTCGACTTCTGGACCTGTTCGTCGACTTTTATGGAGGGGCCGACTCGGAAAAAATAGAATCGGGCCTCTGTGGCCCAAAGGAAAATTGAGGATAGAGTCCGCGAGGACTCGGACAGATTTCACATGCAATGAAACGATAATAAGGATTAGTACCCGAGAATAATACAGTAACAACATATCTAAAACGAATCATAACAACCCCTAAACCAACACAAAGTGAATAACTCGGCAAAACTTAAACAACATGGACCTGAACAAAGGAATACAAACTCCAAAGACACTAAATCCAAGTCATGCTAAAATAAAGACCGTTTAAGATACAATTTGACACTTAAACCCATAGCAATCAAATGTTACTCAACTCATTAAATGAGCGGATATGCTAACGAAGGATGCTAACAATTAGAGCGAAATTTTCAGATTCAATTGTATTCATATGAAGCACCCCCAGCTTAAATGAATAGTTAAAAGAGCACACTGACTGTTTAATTTAATAAGTTAAAAGGGTGACTATTACTCATGATCAACGAAATACAAAGATAAAGTAAAAGTAAAAAAAAAAAAAAAATAAATAAATAAAAAAAAACTAAAATAATAAAATAAAATCCATCATGCTTTCAAATAACTAAAAAAAATGTAATACACACGTAAACTATATTGAACTTCACCCTCAAAATGATAATCAAATTAGAAATCCTTTAAAGTCAAACAAATCATTGAAATTTTAACGGAAGAAGTGAACAAATATATGAATAAACTAAGTATGGGGGGCTAAACCACTACCATAAGTAAAAAGGGACCAGCCACAACTTCGTGTACAGTGATATCAAATAAACAAATATAAGTGATCAAATCACTAACAGATTTGAGAAAATTAGCCAGTCCTTTCCAAATGTACACATTTATTACATGGCTAGTTAAACAGAGGACATCTATGAATATTTTATGCTAAAGGAAATATTTCTTTGAGGAAGACACACAATCCACGATATGAATCAAGCAGTTATGTAAAATTGAAAGTAATGAAAGCTTTACTAATAACTAAAGCTCTACTAAAGAGAATTTCAACAGCAAACCAATGCGTAAATTCACTCAAACGAATAGTTACGAAGATATCTTTTGGTGTATAAGCCATTAGAGGCTTATTCAAACTATAATACTTTCTCTTAACCAAACTAACAGCAAGGAGACAAGCCACGGAAATCGCTATGCATAAATACTGGAGCATACTGCTATGATAGAACATGCTAAGATTGACTCGATTAGCCAATAAGTAAAATAAAATATAAATAAAAATAAGGTGTCAAACATTTAAGATGCTCCACAAATGAGTCCCGCAGTAGACAAATGACAGCCCAAATAGCACAAGTTTACGCATTCACTGAATACACAAAAAAAAAAAATAACCACACTCCAGATTGAGAGGGCTCGGCTACATACACAAACATAAGAAATGACGAGCAACTGGATGTTAAACGAGCAGAAAATAAAGGAGAGGTTTTTCTTGCGGGCAGCGAACAGGGACGGTAAGCCAGCGAGTACGATTCTTCCACCACGAGACTCAAACGCTAGCGGTGGTCGGGAAATCTGGGCTGAATATTGAACCCAAACACTGAAACTATATATGTCCTCTGTCTTTGAAGTGTATTTAATGCGTATTTTTAATAAATTTTCTCAAATTGCTCTTTTTTTCACTGATAAAAATCCCCCCCCACAATACTGAAAGAGAAGAGAATATATAGAAGGAGATTAGGGTTCATCATTTGGGGGGAAAAGGGTGAAAAACCGATAAGAACCAGGGCCTATTCGAATTTCAAAATCCAAAAACTTTTTACTAATTCCGGCTAAACACCTTTCTCTGAAAATTTCGCTCAATTCCGAAAAGGGAAAGGGCGAACCGATGCCTCAGATCAACTCCAATGTCCTAGCGAGCTATGTGTCTCCATCTAGAGGTTGCAAGGACAAAAAACGCGTTACTTTGTCCTGCTGTACGACTTCACTTGTAAGGCAAAAGGAGAAGACGCGTAAGGCTGTTGTACGTTATGTCTGTGAGCGTTTGGAATTGCTGTTGTTAACGTTTGAGAAAGAAAAAGGGGTTGGGTCGATGAAGGGTTGGGCCGGGTTACGGGTTAAGGGAAAAAACTGGGCTGGGATTTGGTGTAATGTTGACTGGAAATTGGAGGCTTTAATGGGCTGTATTGTTTGGAAAAGGATTTGGGCAAAGTTCTGTCTGAAAATCGGTCCCAAATTGGGGGCAAAATGAGGCTAAGTTTGTAGTTAGGAAATGGTCAATTGCATTACAATTATAACCAACGTGGAATTTATAATTTAGCCATATTGAGTTATTTTAGAGAATTCGGCTAGATTTTATATAAGACAGATTAATATAAATTAATTAGTGAGCTTCTTAATCTTAACGAAATAAAATAATTAACTTAATTATGAATTAATTAGCTCAAAATATAGACCATTATATAACTAAACTAATTACCAAATATTTAGGTATGACTAAAATCTTTTCGGGACAATTTTCGAATATTCGTAAAATGTACTAATTATATACAATATTATATGAAACATATTATTATTTGAAATTTACAAAAGTGACAAACTATTTAAAATAACTTTCAACTATATATATTTTATTATATTTTGAAATTTTACAAAACTAATTATTTTAAATCGTTTGAAATTGAGGAAGCTCGGTGATTAATTTATATTGTGGAGGTCCAAAATTGAGTGTCAACAGTGGGTTATTTTGTATTAGTGTGACTTAGACCGAAATGAGATATCACCAACGCTTTGAGATCGAAAAATAATTAGTGTAATTAAAGTTGACCTAGCCTACTTATTAGTGATTGATCTTGGATTGAATTGCAATGGATCATTGGGTGTTGATTGAATCTCAAGTTTTCCCAATTCCCATATATCCCTTGCTTGATATCGTCTTTGCCCTCATTAGAAGTGTAGTTGTCAGAATTGCCTTCTATTTGATACTTGTGTAACTTGTATGCCTTGATTCAAACTAGTGTCTAGTAAACCTTTTCCTTTTCAATTGCCATTATATTGTTCCTTGTGGGATTCGACCCCGACTCTTAGTTGGGTATTTTTATTGACGACGATCGCTCACTCTTTTGATTAGTTTTGAGGGATGATTTGAGTGTTATCACCCACCAACTTGAGGAGGGGTGTTATGTAGCAAGGAGCTGAAGTAGTGGTAGTTACAGATTTTGTCAGCAGTGGTAGGTACAAATGTTGTTAGGAAGGTTTTTACAAATTTAGTTACTAGTAACCATGATTAAGTTAAGTCTACTAGTCTAGATAGTGAAAGGCCTACACGTGATGTACTATATATAGTCTAGATGTATGAGTGTAAAGAGTAATGATCCATTATGAGTTCAATATAGTTTTTCACTCTTCTTCTCCTAAATAATGATTGTATCTCGATTGTTGAAACTAAATGAAAAAGAATGAGCAATCGATACAAGAAGAATAAAAGACAAAAATAAAAAGAATGTGACTAATAAATTTAAGTAGTGACAATGTGAGAAGTAGAAATAGCATAGAAGAGAAAAATAATGAAAAAGAATTTGGATAAACCCCTTTAACCATTAAGTTAAGTTTCTCTTTAGTGTCAAAGAGGTTTATTATAATACATGTATTCATAAAATTAGATTTTGACATTATATATTTAATGTAATTTTTCAATGGAGAAGATTTGGGTGAAACTCCTGAGTTTCACTTAGCTCCACTCCCGATTTTAACTTAGCTCCATTCCTGAGTTTTCACTTAGCTCCACTCCTGTGTGGCACCTCTTTAAAGCCTAAAAGATTATTTATTTATTTATTTATTTTTCTTCATTTTAAAGGTCCGATGGACATGGTCGTTGTAGGTTTTGACAAAGGTCTTCCAGTCAAGGTTCCTCCAATGCTCCTTCTAGATTCAACAAAGATAGGGCGGCTTACCTTAAAACTTACGGAGGAAATGGTGGGGGATCTTCATTATCTACTTGTGCTAAGTGTGGAAGAAAGCATGAGGGAAAATTCTTAGCTGATATGGATGGTTGTTGTGGTTGTGGTAAGAGTGGCCATAAGATAAGGGATTTGCCAACACTTACAGCTAAGGGGAGAGAAGGTAGGCAAGCTCCTCCTATTGGTTCGGGTCCAAGTGGTCCAAAGCAAAACATATTCTATGCACTCCAGACTCGCCAAGAGCAAGAGGGTTTTCCCGATGTGGTTACTGGTATATTGAAAGTCTTTCATCTCGATATTTATGCTTTTTTTTTATCCCGGTACTACCTTTTCTTTTGTAACACATATGTGGCTATGAGGTTTGATATTCTTCCGGATGTGTTGTTAGATCAGTTTTCTATCTCTACTCCTATCGGTGAATCTATTGTGGCTAAGAGAGTATATAGAAATTTTCCAGTTTCCTTTTCCCATAGAGTCACTCATGTTATTCTTGTAGAGATCGATATGCTAGATTTTGATGTCATTCTTGGTATGGATTGGTTGCATTCTTGCTATGCTTCTATTTATCGTAAGACCACAGTGGTCAAGTTTCAGTTTCCAAATAAGCCTGTTCTAGAGTGGAAATAGGAGAATTTTATGCCGAAAGGTCGGTTTATTTCTTGTCTTAAAGCTAGGAAGATGATTCCTAAGGGTTGCATTTACTATTTAGTTAGGGTGAGGGATATAGATTCTGAAACCCCTACTCTTGAGTCGGTCCCCGTTGTAAATGAGTTTCTGGAAGTGTTTCCTAATGATCTACCCGGTATTCCTCCCAAAAGGGAAATAGACATCAGTATTGACCTTCTCCCAAATACGTAATCTATATCTATTCTTCCTTACCGAATGGATCCGACAGAACTTAAGGAATTGAAAGAGCAATTTAAGGATTTGTTGGATAAGGATTTCATCCGACCAAGTATCTCTCCATGAGGTGCTCCAGTTTTGTTTGTTAGAAATAAATATGGCTCGCTTCGTATGTGTATTGACTATCGTCAGTTGAACAAGATTACCATTAATAATAAGTATCCTCTCCCAAGGATAGATGATTTGTTTGACCAACTACAAGGAGAAAATTACTTCTCTAAGATTGACCTCCTGACGGGTTACCACCAATTCAGGGTGAAGGAAGATGATATTCTGAAAATGGCTTTTCAAACTTAGTATGGTTATTATGAGTTTTGGTGATGTCCTTTGGCTTGACGAATGCTCCGGCAGCTTTTATGGACTTGATGAATAAGGTGTTTAGGCAATACCTTGACATGTTTGTGATTGTGTTCATTGATGATATATTGATATATTCAAAGAGTGAAGACTGATGAGTCTGAGATTTGGAATCATTTAGGGATTTGTTTTGATAGTGTTGGTGTCCTTAAATGCCTAAGTTATGCTAGAAACTGATGTTAAAGTGTTGATTTGCAGCATTAAAGGCTAAGGAGCAAGGCAAGGACACTACCGGACAAAAAGGCAATAACAAGCCAAAAGAGTGGAGAAGAGCGATCTTGGTGATCGCCAAGAGCACTCGGCGGTAGGCCACTCCGCCGAGTGGCCTGCAAGCCCGCCTAATTTTACAGTACACCATGTTTGAAATGAGAGAACCTTGGGTGAATTGTGTCCCATATCGGCGAGTCGCCAAATGGATCGACGAAGAGAGGTTGTACCGCCAAAAGTCCTGAATGAGCATTGAAGATGCAAGCGAAATGGTGATCCAAAGGAACAAAGGGTGCATCGCGGAAGTTATTGACGATCCCGATACAAACCGCCTAAAGTTCCAGTGCATGGTAGATGAAAACATGAAGAAAGTAGGTGATGGACAGGGGTGATTGGCGAATTGCCGACTGGTCAGCGAAGCCCGACTTTCCTCACCGATTGACCCCAAAAGGTTAAATCTTGGATCAATATAAATTGATATTTGGAAGAGAGAAGGTATCCAAACATTGTGAAAATAGAAATTTAGAACAGAAACACTCTCATTGTTGGTGTTAAGGTTATTTGAAGTAGATTTTAATTTGCGCATTGCAATTTAAGGAAGATTGGTTTGTTTTTAGATTGTGGAAATCAATACCTATCTATGGAGCATGTAATAGGTATTGAATTTTTAGTTTTTATGATGACTAGCTAAAACCCCATTCTTGGGAGTTTGACCATGAGACTATTACTTAATTTAGTTAAGTGGGTGTTAGAAATTATTGATTATAGTGCTAAATTGAAATTGGTCTGGTTTATTGCTGCTGTTGAATTGCTTTATTGAATGTTTATTTCAATAGAATTTAGTGTTTTATGCTTGCTTGAGACAGGGGTGTGAAACCAAAACGATAAATTGAAATTTGTAGCAATTGGACTATTGTGGGTTCCGCTCAAAAGAGTGAACCCTAAGTTCTGTTCTTCCTATCTAGCTCGAGAGAGTGGATGTAGTGAGGTTGAGGGCTGATTTTCATAGTTAGCATGTTGAGGTTCGAAAGAACTCAATTAAAGTGAGATAGTTGTTCGAGAGAAAATTATCTTATCTAAGTCCCATCCTAACCATGAAGATTTAGTAACTATTGTTAATCACCTAGCACCCATTTAGCAAGAATTTGGCAATTGGTTTGTCATTCCTCCAAGTCCCTTTTACTCATTTGATTTATCTTGTTGATTGTTATTGTTGTGATTGATAACTGCAGTGCAAACCCCTCTCCTGCTATTTTATGTCAACCTCTTGATTTAATTTTAAAAAAATTGATAAATTTTCTATTCCTACAATCAATTAAAGCACGTTTACAGCTTCATATTTGAATTCAAACTTGTACCACTCCCTGTGGGTTCGACTCTAACTCAATTTTTGGGTTTTATACTAATTAATGATCGTTTACACCTAGAATCGGATGAAGTCTATTTGAAATGTTAATCAAAATGGCGTCGCAGCCAGGGAGTGGTGTTGTTTAGAATTCTTCTATTGAAGTTTGAATTGCGATTTCTTTGTATTGTGGTTGAATCAACTTACTCTTGTTTTGTGAGTTGTTGTGATTAGGTAACATGATGAGAGAAAACGAAAGCATCATGAACAAAATTTGTCGCCAAGATGATGGTGATGAAGTCTTGCAAGCCAATGAAGCTCTATTGGGGGGTATAGGTGCTATTCAGCTACCTCCAGCTAAAAACCATGTTGCATTCCATGTGACAAGCACAATGTTACGACTCTTGCAAGCTAAAGGCATATTTGGAGGGTTATATTTTGTGGAGATGTGCAGTCCATTCTCAATCAAGGATATTTCGCAAGAATCTATTTGGATGCGGTTGTTACCTTTCTCTCTAATGGGGGAAGCGACCAAATGGCTAGCAGAGCTACCGAGAGAATCTATTCTATCATGGGAGGAACTTACCGAGGCATTCTATTTGAGGCTCTTTCCACCCTCAAAGATGGTGAAATTGCATGACAACATCCAAAACATCAACCGGATAGAAGGGGAACCAATTCATGAAACTTGGCTGAGATTTCGAAAGTTGCTCTTACAATATTCTTCTCATGGTTTCCAGGTGATGTGATACTTCAATATTTTACCGAAGTTTAGACTCAGTGAACAAAGGAGTGGCTGATCAGTTGGCTTGGGGAGGAATAATGTTGCAACCATTTGAAGTGGTATCATCACTTCTTGATGAAATGACAAAGATAAATCAGACATAGTACACTCAAGAGGACCGTGTTTCTCCTTTTTGTTTTAGGATGACACAAGAAAAACTTGACAAGGAGAAGGAGAGGGACGAGAATATTAGCAAAGTGCTGTCCCAAATGGAGCTGTTACAAAAACAGGTGCTAAGAAATGTTGGTGAACCCAAAGAAGTAAAGAGAGTGCAGAAACTTGAGGAGGGTTCTCACCCGAGATATTTCAAAGTGGGGGGAATCAGGGTTGGAACTCTTATAGGGAAGAAGAGAGAAGACAGAGCTATCAAGATTGGAATGAACAAAACGGCTCTTGGGGAAGAGAAGAGAGCCATGAAGGGTACCAGACACAGTCAAGTGACAGTCCAAAGTCAAAGAGTAGTTCGAGTAGCCTACGAGTGGATGAGTTGCTGTCTCGCATCCTAGATAAGGTTGAAGGCTCAGATGACATGCTAAAAGAGATGAAAACGGATTTTTCATCATTGAATAGTAGAGTGAATTCATACGCTGATGCAATCAAGAAACTTGAGGGTCAACTAAGTCAACTTTCAGCACACTTGGAACCAAAGGTAATTGATGGGGGTGAAGTTGAATGCACACTTGCATTAACGGATGATGATGATAGAAATTTATAGCGGTGGTTATTCAAAGTGGAAAAATAGCAATTGGTAATGTGAAGGACAATGATTGGGTGTGATGTTTGCGTAATCAAGACACAACTTCCGATACAAGTGTCTACGATCGTACAATAGTTTAGTAACCAACCAAGGGTTGGGATCGTTCCCAAGAGAGTGGTTTTGAGAATTAATAGAAAATAAAATTTAGTTCTAACTAGTCGTAGCTAAAAACATTAACGATTAAAAACATTGTAAATTAAAGGGGGACACAAAAGTGTCAATTAACAATGGGGTTTAGTCACTAGTGAGTAAAAACAACAAAATAAACAAGGATTTCTAAGTAATGAGAGGGGATCCTTGGGGTGTGACGGGAATACGGGTTAAGCTAGATTATTGGGTACATGCTTTCGATAGAAGATTCATAGAATAATTGTGACTAGGATAAACTTTAAGGGGGATAAGCTCTCTCTCTCGAGCAACTTACCCTGTTTCAAATACGTTCCTCTTGGACACCCACTTGCCGCATGAAGACCAGCCTACGCCTTAACCCACTCACTCTCTCGAACTGAGTGTGTGGGAATGAGACTAGGGTTCACTCTCTCGAGCTAAACCTCATGTCGACACACTCCCACTGGCCATCAATTTAGTAGTTTTAGTTTTACGACCTCTCTCTTGAGCAAGCCAAAAACACATAAATAAACTTGTATTTGCAACTACAAATTCATTAAATTCATCCA
>JAJOOF010003025.1:0-23638 GCA_029582545.1 Solanum lignicaule
ATAATTTGGTAGTTTCATACTAGTCACATCATATACTAGTAATAGAGAAACTCAACAACCACAATACCGAATATATTCCAAGAATTTTGTGGGTCTAACATAATACAAAAGTATCATTGAATTTCATATCTTTTGCTCCAAAATTAAATTAGACACAAAGTCTAATTTTATCTTTATCATAAGCAAAGAACCCCCACATTTTAAATGTGATCTCAAAAATATTTTTCAAGTATTTGTAAATAGTTTTTCCACATATTTTCCCAAACTATCAAAATGTCATTGGCAGTATGAAACCTCTTTTGGAAATATTTTTCTACAAAAGAATTATATTGCTTCAATTCTCTTTGACAATCTTTACATAGTGTCAAAGTTCATTTCATAGAGACACAAAATCACAAACTCTAAGTCACTGGTATTTTTCCCTCTATCACAAATAGACATACCACTTCGTATTTAGAATACTAACAATAAAGACAACTTTTTTTTGTACAATTTGTTTCTATATAACAGTGAAGTTTATAGAAAGTCAAAAGTACAACATTGACTTATTATTTGAAGTATTCATATTTTTCAAACCAATTGCATAGTCTGATTTATCCAGAGTAGAAACTACAAAAGTTTTTAGTCTACAAAAATCAGACACAATCAAATTTCACATGGAGTACAAAACTACAAAAAAAAAAATTCGTCTCCAAGCATAATTAAACATATTCTTTATCACATAGAAATGTTTTTATTTTCAATAGCCTTCCAACTATAACATTTTGACATACTATTTTATCAAATAAAAATATGCATCTCTCATTTTGCAAACTAAAGAATTTTAAAGGCAACACTATTTGCCAAGCAAAATTCATTCCACAATATATGGTTTGCAGATCTTTTTCCAAAGATACAAATGATGAAAAATAAAAACTGTTAACTCTTAGAAACTATTTTCCTCCTTAGACAAAATAATAAGAAGGTTACCTGGTGTAATCTTTAACCGGATTACCACCACTTTTTCTGTACATTCTCACTTCGACCTTGCTAAACAAAGCACTGAATTCTGGAGAAGTAATGCATTAATCTTCTACAAGAATACAATATAATAATTTCCTTAAGATTGTTGTTCATCTTGTATTCCTAAGATACTTAGAACAAAAACTTTGAAGAACTTGATAAGAAACAACAAAGTTTAAAGAGCATTTTCAAAACTAGAAAATTAAAAACTAAATTAGAAACAGATTAGAAATAATATACGAAATATTTTTCTTAAAGAAGAAAATCGAGCTCACTGAATGCACAGTGTCCCCTTAAGGAAATTATTCCCCTCAAGTACCCGAGGTTAATGGAATATATCCTCCCAGGATAGAACGATCTTACTCACCGGTGTATCGGTACCTAAAATCACGGTGTCAGCGAACCACTCAACGGCAGTAAAGTACACTTTGAATACTAGATTTAGTAGTAGTAGAAGAAGTCCAAAAAAATTAGTTCTACTAAAATGAGAGGAAATCCCTCAATTTATAGAAAACAAAGGGTAGTGTGAAAATGTTCTTATTGTGCCTTACCGGAAAGGTCACAAACCTTTGGAAAAGTCACAATCTTCCGGAAAGGTCACAACCTTTCATAAAAGTCACAACTTTTCATAAAAGTCACAACTCTTTATAAAAGTCGCAACTTTTCATAAAAGTCACAACTCTTCATAAAAGTCGCAACTCTTCATTTTCCATTCACACCTTTTAAAACCCAACACTGGCAACAGCCGCCACACCACCGACTGCAACATCCACAACTATGAAGCTACGGTGGATGTTGACATCCACCCATTTGTTAGTTCTAGTCCCAATTTACTTTTGGTTGTTAGTATTATAAATAGGGCTGTCTTATTACATATATTTTACATGTAGCGAGATATACATTCAAGTGTAGAGAGACATCAACAACGTATCTTCTTCTTTCTCAAACATGTTTTTCCCAGTGAAGTATCAATGTGTTGTATTTCGACAGGTGAAATTTTGGAAGCTGTTAAAATTCACAAGTTAGGTTGAAGATTATTGGAACACGTTTTGACGCCACAGAAATTTTCTGTATTGGTACGATAAAAGATGATTTCCTGGGTGTGATCAGTGATCCAGGCACAAATGCTTGATGATGTACCTTATGTTTTCATGGTTAAACTATTGTGTAAAAGCTTCATCTTCAGAAATGAATTCTTAATAAGTTTCTTCTATATAACCTTCTTTATTGGGTCTTTCGCTTGTGCATATATTATTACGCCTTGGATAAAGTATTATTTCCTTCAACAGTGAACACAACTAATATGAATATGAAAAAAGAAAATGAAAACATATGGGAAATACCATTAATTTGTAACTCGTTGCTTATTCATGTGTTTTAACTCTTTCATTCTGGATATTTTATTGTTTTCCTTCCTAAATGTAAGACATCCTTATACTAATATTTATTTTTCTTATATTTTTTTTGCATGAATTGGACGAGTTTAACGGACTCTCTTCCCGCATTCTTGTTAGCTGGACAGAGGCGAATTTAGGATTTGAAGACGATGAGTGTACCACCAACGGTTTATGCACGTTAGTTAAAGCATGTCATTCCGTATTGATTCATGTAATATTTTTATAAAACATAGAAATATAAAACTAATGTAACAACATATAAATTTGAATAAAGTTTACTTTGTCAAGTGTTGGTTTTGAACTTCACTTTGCACCATGAGGTCCCATGTTCAAAACTATCAAATCCACAAAAACCACAAAAATTATCATCTCAAACTGAGGAGGGGGCACAAGGTTTAAATTAGCACACCAAATTAGTTTTAGTACTTTTATAATGTCTAATGAAATATATCTCAGATCTCGAACTATATATACACATATATACATAAAAAAAAATTCGAAGTTAATGGGCACGTGCACCCTCACTTGTATGATGAATTTGTGTTAAATTCACTAACCTTTTACTTTTGCATAAACTTGCATTTATGACTGGTTGAACTGAAATTAAAGTAGTTTTTGCAATGACATTTATGATTTATTTTGTCTGATCAACAATAATAAGATGCCAGCTATTATAATGAAAGTTGTGAAGTCATATATTTTGTTACTAACAACAAAGAGGAGGAATACTTTGTTCATTTGTGAAAAAGTTGTTTGGATCAATTTGATGTTTTGCTCTTCCCAATCTTTGAAAGTTACCTTTAAAATACTTACTACCCCAAGTCATGATAGCTTGTCGATAACTCGAGAAATTACCTTGTTGATTGATTCCTAAATCAAGATCTCTATAGCTGATATAAGCCGCTCTTGGTGAATTGGACACATATGGCTCCATGTACTTGTAAAGATTTTGGATCCAATACAAATGTTCTTTAGATCCCTCATTTGAATCCCATTTCACTATGTATTGCATGTTGTAAATGTTCCCTTTTCTATGAGGAAACGGTATTTCATATTCGTCAATTTCATCCATTTTACCTCCTAATGGATCCATTATCATGAAAACTAGTTTTTGGTGCAAAAACCTCTCTGAAATCCCCTGGAAAACACTTTCAGGCATTGGCTCAACGACGAAATCTGATTTTGCCTTGAAGTTGCTTTTATATTGTGTTTTTCTATCCAACAGGACTTCTAGTGGTTCGCCTTTTTGTTAACCGGTTAAGTAGAGGACGGATTTTATCCAGCTCATCTCCGTGCAATCTTCCGTCTTCAAGGCTAATTCAGGGAAATTCGTGTTCATAACAGAAATCAGGTCAGTTTTAAGTCCTAAGAAGAGTGAATTGAACAAGACTTCAGCTTGCTTCACATTCCCCTGGCTATCAACTCCATCGATTTGTTGAATGAGTACTCGAATGAAGAGACCCTCGGGTAGTTCACTAGCTATGTATTGCCAATTATGTACAAGCTTGACACCTTCTTGATCTAACCTCTTGTGAATTGTGAAAACTGTGACGAGAGATGGAACGCGAACTAGTTTCACTTTCCAGGCTGATATTACTCCAAAACTAGCTCCTCCACCTCCTCTAATTGCCCAAAATACATCTTCTCCCATTGTTTTTCTGTTTAGAATTCTACCATTTGCATCAACAAAACTAGCATCAATGATATTATCAGCAGCCAGGCCATATTTTCTCATCATGGTGCCAATGCCACCTCCACTAAAGTGTCCACCAACACCAACACTTGGACATAAGCCAGCTGGAAATCCAAGAATGCTACTTTTCTTGGCTATGTTATAGTAAACTTCACCAATAGTTGCACCACTTTGAATCCAAGCAGTTTCATTTTCTATGTCAATGTTAATCGATCGATACTCGATTAAATCAAGGATAATGAAAGGGTTTTTGCAAAGAAAAGATAGTCCTTCATAATCATGACCTCCACTCATCACTCTAACTTGTAAACCATGTTTCTTGGCACAAATAATTACCCATTGGATCTCATTTTGTGTCTTTGGTGTCACTATGAATGATGGCTTAAGTAGTGATGTTGAATTTAACCATCTTGGATTTTGTTGAGATTCTTGTAGAAGATATGTATATGAAGATGATTGTTGGGAATGAACAACACTTGAAGAGGTTGAACTAGTGTGAAAAGACATGCATGTAGCAAAATCTTGAAGATTTTCATAGCTAATTGGTGTAATTGTAAGAAGAAAGAAAACTAGTAGTACTATAGAATAAACCATGTTTTGATATCATCAAAGAAAGAGCAATTTAGGTATATAATGGACTTTTTTTGGTACTCTAAATTGGAATAATTCAAACATCTAACATATATGAACAAACAATTTTGTTGGAAGAGAGTAATATTTTGAGGGCTACAATAACATACCTAGTGTAGTCCCATACAGTCAGGTCTGAGGAGGAGGGTAGAGTGTACGCTAATGCTTATAGTTTTGAATTTCTTTACGTTTTAAGTGTATAGTACAAGTTAAATCATTTAACAATAGTTAATTTTCAATGCAGGACACATCGTTAAGAACAATGAGAAGTTATCTAGAAGTAGTTGAGGACTTGTAGTTTGTCTTCTTGTAATTCAATCGGTTTTAATTTTATTTTTTTCTGAACTTCAACTGATTTGGAAATTTCTAGGTGGAGAATGCAACATTGGGAATGTGCTACAATACTTTAGAAAAAATATCACTTTGCCGAATGCTGATTGTCACATAGCTTGTAGTTGAAAAAATCTTAGAATATATATTAACAACATAAAAAATTGCTCACACTGTCAATATATAGTTTAATGTGTAATCACTTACAAGTTATTATCTTTAAGTAATTATCTTTATGAATCTATTTTCTAGATTACACATAGGATCTATTACCATAATATATAAATGTGTCCTTCAACTTGACCTCAACTGATATCTGTTTCATCGTAAAGTTCATTTTTGCTTATGAAACCAATACATACGCAAATACATCTTCCATTCTTGCCCCATGCCGGTGAAACCTATATCTTGAAAGTGAATATTTTAGTTGTATACAACTTTCACCTTGCCACTAGCCATTGAAATCTATATATATTGAGTGGATATTTTAGTTGTATACATCTTCCATCTTCCACCTTGCCCCCTAGCTATTGATTTCTATCTTGAAAGTGGATAATTTTAGTTGTATACAACTTCCACCTTACACCATAGCTATTGATTTCTATCTTGGAATGGGAATATGCAATACACTTGTTAAATAACTTGAATAATATTGGCAAAGGCATATCTAGAATTTAAACTCGAGCACTTTGACTGTTCTTAATATCAAATTTACTTTAAAATTATAAGTTCATATATATTATTTATTGAAATTCTAACTATATGTTGTGCGTTGAAAATACTTGGAGGTGCTGCATCCGTTACTAAGCACCAACAATATATAACTTTTGACACGTACACCAATTTGCGTCGACAGGTTCTGCACAAAGTTAGGTAGATATTGGCTCTTAGGCACATGGGATAAGAATTTGCAAGTCAATTACAAAATTCTTTGTACAAGAGACATTTGTGCATGTTTAATTGACTTAATATGAATTTTAGGTACATTTGGTCATCAAAAGTCAATCAAAAACAGCCACTTACTATTTAGTCAAGGCCCAATGTTCTAAATCCTCTTACATTAATTGTGATTATGATTCACCACTTAATAACCTATACTTTATGTATTATAATAATCTATATCCAGAAGAACTTGTATGAATAATTTTCCGCTCTTTTGATACGCGGACTAAATTATATTGGAATTATAATCTTTAGACTAATTTATTATATCAGTGCGATAAAATAATCTCAAGTTAGACGGAATAAAGTTAGATATCACATGATCAAGTCTGGAATATCCCACCTTATATCATGTACCAAACAACACTATCAGAATCTGTCCTAATGACTTGAAGTTCCTATATTCATATCAAAATTGTTACTTTGAAGTCTTAATAAGCAAATATTACACTAGTGAAATTACTTATATTATATGATCATGATTAAACCATACATTATACCACATTAAACAGCATTTAAGTAAAAGATATTATTACTACTAGCCAAATATAAACTTAGAACATCATCATCCCTTTACTGGGATGCTTTGTTCATGTTTGAAGAAATTTTCTGGATCCGCTATAGTTTTTATTTGCACCAACCTGTTAAAATTGTTCTTGAAATACTTGTTCCCCCACACACTAGCTTGTGCAAAGCTCGAATTACGATTCACATTCTTGTTCATTCCTAAATCAAGATCTCTGTAATTCACATAGGCTTCTCTTGGGTACATAGATGCATAAGAAGTCATGTAATTATAGAGTTTCCTGATCCAATCGACGTGC
This sequence comes from Solanum lignicaule, assembly GCA_029582545.1. Classification (NCBI taxonomy): domain Eukaryota; kingdom Viridiplantae; phylum Streptophyta; class Magnoliopsida; order Solanales; family Solanaceae; genus Solanum; species Solanum lignicaule. The sequence continues at coordinate 6,819 of JAJOOF010003025.1, forward strand.
TTCGTGGCTAATTCTTGATCAGGTTGATTCCAGAGAGTTAAATACTGAATCTTGAAAATAACCCCTTTTCTGTGTGGGAATGGAGTGTCTGATTCTGATATATTCGCCATCATTCCTCCGTAAGGATTCCATATCATCAATGGTGAGTCCTCTTCTAATAGCCTTTTCCATAGGCCTTCGAGTCCTGTTTCTGGTATTGGCTCTTTTATGAAGTCTGATTTGGCTTTGAAGTAATTCTTGAATAGTGATTTCCCCTGAAGGAGTACTTCTGGTGGCGTGTTGTTCGCGTACCCTGCAATGTATAAAATTGACTCTATCCAACTCATTTCTGTAACATCTTTTTGTGTCAATCCCAATTCAGGGAAAGACTCATTCATTATTCGTAAAAGTGTTTCAGCATTTCCAAGAAACAATGAGTTATAAGCTGTTTGAACAGTTCTTTCCCCTTTTACATCTTTTTTATCTACAACATTTACGACTACTCTCATGAACAGACCATCGTCAATTTTGTCAGCAACTTGTTGCCACTTGTATAAAATCTTTGTTGCTCCATCTTCCAGTGTTTTCGGGACAGTGAAAACAGTGACAATCGATGGAACAGTGACTAATTTCATTTTCCAAGAAAGTATGATCCCAAAACTAGCTCCTCCACCTCTGCGAATAGCCCAAAATAAGTCTTCCCCCATCGATTGTCTATCGAGTATGGTTCCATTTGCATTGACTATATGAGCATCGATCACATTGTCAACTCCAAGCCCGAATTTCCTCATCATGGAACCATAAGCACCACCAGTAATATGACCACCAATTCCCAAACTAGTACAGAGTCCAGCAGGGAATCCAAGAGTTTTGCTTTTCTCTGAAATCCTATAATAAACTTCACCAACAGTAGCACCAGCTTGAGCCCAAGCTGAATTCTCCTCTATGTTCACCTCGATCCCTCGAAGCTTCAAGAGATCGACGATGACAAAAGGAGACCCCATTTCAGAAATGTACGAAATCCCCTCATAATCATGACCTCCACTCCTAACTCTGAGCTGCACACTGAGTTGTTTCGCACAAATTACAGATGCTTGCACATGAGGTTCTGTCAATGGAGTGAAAATCAGCTCAGGTTTAGGCACTGATGGCATCAAACACCTGAGATTTTGAGCTGTTGAATTCAAGATTGTGTTAAAAGAAGCATCATTTGGGGTATAGAAAGCTGTGGAAAAAGGGTCAGAGAAATCAGAATTCTTGCAAATACATTGGTAGAATTTTTCAGGGATTGTATCAGAAAGAACAGAAGAAGAACTCCACAATAAGATTATGATTAATGTAACCATAATACAGTTTGAAGAAGCCATAATTGATAATCTTTTTTGATTGATGATGAAAGTGTAAGGGGTTGATGGTGTTTATATATTGATAAAGCTAAGATTTGATGCTGACTCTGTATGACATATTGCACATATCATCATTTACTCCCTCTTATTAGTGATATAATATATCTTGATTGATCTTCGATATCTTAATATCTCATTAGTGATTTAGTTTTTATTATAATTAGGAGAAGATCATAAAACTTTATTAGTTGATTCTTTCCTTATTTGTTCTTTACTCTCCTGTATAAATACACATACATATTAATACAATAAACACTTCTCTCAAGCAGTAAATTAAAGTTTATACCACCGTTCCTAGTTAGTTGTCATGTTGCATTTTTCGAGAATTAGTATGTCTAACTTTTGAAGTTAGATTAGATTACATTAAGTCGATTTTCTTAAAAGAAAAAAAATAGATATTTAAAAACTATACGAAAAGTACTATAAAATTGCAACATTTTTCAAATCAATTTAATAAAAAATACATCTTAAAATATTAGTCAAAGTTCTTATCATTTGACTTTCAAAAAATAAACCGTGACAAGTAAAAATGAACAGAGATTTGACTAGTGTCCAAATGTGCAATTACTACTACTACTCCGCCTGTCTACTTTTAATTGTAATATTTTGCTTTTTGAAAGTCAATTTGACTAATTTTCAAAGTGAAATCAGATTACATTAATTCAACATTTTTAACAAAAAAAATAGATATTCAAAAACTATATGAAAAGTATTATAGATTGCAAGTTTTTGCATATTAATATGATGAAAAAGTACATCATAAAATGTTAGTTAAAGTACTTATCATTTGACTATAAAAAAGGAAATCATCACAATTAAACATGGACGGAGGTAGTATTTAGGAAAAGATAATTAAAGAATGATCCCTCAAAAGAAGTGTGGAGACACTTGGAACTCTGATCATGGACTTGTGGCAAAGTAATTGGAGCTTTAGGAGAAAAAAGGAAGGAAATTTTTTAGACTGAAAAGAAGATTTATGCTTTCTTGACTAAGAACCATCATTTTACTCTTTTTTCACCCTGAATTGAATATTTTTCCCTTGATTGTCTCCTCCAAGATTCACCTAATAGTTTGATTCTTGTGACTTTTTATTATTAACAAGAATTGAGGTTATTCTATCATCCATATCTATTATCCTACGTTACATTTAAAACTACATAATTAAATATACTTCATTACCATATATAATATTATTATCTATACTTTCAAAATATTACATATCTTATCATTAAACAAGAGCTTCCTATGTATCTTACATTTAGATACATGTATTTTTGCTACCATATACACAAAAATAAGGAGAGAGACTAGCGAGATTGGGAAAGGAGGCGAGCGTGATTCGTATGTATCGCAGGTACATGAAAATCACACTAGATACATGTATATGTATGTAACTGGAGTTGCATGTAATAATACAAACTAAATGTATCTAAGTTATTAGTCCTAAACTAGTAGATTAATTATGTAAGTTCTCCATAAAGTAATAGGGTATTAATCTATTTAACTTTTGAAATGAATTTATTAGCATTGAACAAATATGGTATGAGTAAGACTGAATACAATGCATAGTTTTTTTTAATATCTAAAAATTTATAATACTAAAGAATTTCACAAATTTTGAAAATAAAATTCAGTCCAATACTTAAATCTAAAAATCCAAAAAGTTTGTATATCAGTTTAGAACTTTAGATTTTGTGTTGGCTCACACCTGCCCACCCCAACATAAATTTGTATGGAGAGATAACTTACTCTCAATTTATGTGATATAAATAAAATTTTGATATTTTAAATTTCTAAACTTTGATCGTGAATTCAAATCCAAAAGCTTTAATTATTTTGAAATAAAATTTGCATTATCAAAAAAACAACGCAAAAATTATTATAAATAATCACAAAAAATTAATAGGATAAATATTTTGAAAAAAAAATATAGCAAGTATTAAATTTCTTTCGAGTTTGACTAGTGTTCTAATACAAAGTAATGACTAATGACTTTGGTGTAGTGCTATTTAGTGACAATGGTGTGACTTAAGCAATAATGGTGAAAGAAAGCACTTAATTACACATTGCAATAAAATGCTTTTTAAGTGCTTAATCTGATAGAGCCAACATGCAACTTTGTAATAATTTGTAAAAAAAAAAAATCATAAAAAAATATCTTTTAAAAAATAAGTAGGTCTCTTAGTTTATTATAAGGCGGATCGATATTACTAAGTGAAAAAGCATGAGTCTTAATTTATAATAATTTGTTATCCATTTTTCTTGAGAAAAAAAGGAAAATCAATTTTTTTTTTTCTGAAAAGAACAAACAACCAATTATATGTAGAAACAAAATCAACAATCGAAATTTTACTAGAAATATGATATACATCCTCGATCCTTTAGAACCCATAACAATAATTCATATATAAAAAAGGTTTTTTTGTTGTATACTTTATTTTCGATCATGATGTACTATAATTGCGTTAAGTTTTTTAATAATGCTTTTGATAAGTTAAAATATCAATTTTAGATTTCTCCAAGAAAGCAAATTGCTTCAATCCTATTAAAAGATTTTTTTATAAAAGTATTCGTGAATGATTTTTTCTTGTTTCTCCCAAAAATATCACTCTCAGAAACTCAAAAGATAAATATATATTTATTTTACTTTTACTTCTACAAAATTAATCAAAAATATCAATTCATTACTTATTTACTTTTCTTCTAAATTATCTTCTTCATTTTTTTCTATGTGGAACTGATTGTGAGTTTATTTCTCTTTTTACTTATTTGCTTCTAAATTATGAAATTATCTCTTTTTTTTTAATAATTTATTTTATTAGAAGTCTCCGTTATTGATCATTGATGTTCAAAAAATTACACTTTAAATTTGGCATCCAAAGACTAAAAATCTATTCTTTATGCAAAAATTGTAAAGAAATATAGAGAGGATAATATATGATGTTAGCAAGTTTTTGCCCTTATAATCCTAAATGTTGTTAAGCTCATTAGTCCATATTGAGTACACTTCTTGTAGTGTAAGTCTTAATAATATGTTGAATAACTTACTATTACTGAACTGTCCTTAATCTAGTCTGGAACAATAATTAATATTGAAATCATAATCTTCAATCATCTTTAAATTTTCCGAAGAGATGTCTTTTTTATTAGATCATATTCTAAGGGTGAGTTAGGTAGAAAGGAAAATGTTTCTAGAAAATGTTTTTTTGAAAAATAAGTGGATTTTAAATTTATTTTCTCATGTTTAGTTGGTGAGTAGAAATATTTTCTAATGTTTGGTTGGTGAATGAAAAATATTTTTTAGAAAATATCTTTTATTTTTTAGAAAATTTCTTTTATTTTTGGCTGCCCTTTAGAAAAATAATTTCTAACCCGTGGCGTACAAAATGAAATTTTAAAATTTTGAATTATTTTTCAAAAATATTTTTTTAGGAAAAATTTTGACGGGGTGGGGATGGTTGGCGTAGGGGTAAGGGTAAGGTAAGGTGACGTAAAAATGAAAATTTTAAAATTAGGAAAATTTTTAATTTTTAATTTTTTTTTTTTTGGATGAGGAGGGCCAGGTATGGGGTATGGGATAGGCTAAGAAAAAAATATTGAAGGATAAAGTAGAGTATTAGAAAATGTTTTCCTTAATTTTTGAAGGAAATTATTTTCCTTAAATGTGAGAAAAATGAGTTGATTTGAAAAATATTTTCCAAAGCATTTAAGTCAACCAAACATGGAGAAATTGAAAAACATTTTTTCCTTAATACCAAACACACCCTAAATAAGTGAAGATTTGAGTTAATATCATTTATATTGGGAGGAAAAGAGGAAAATAGAAAAGAGAAGGACATGTGAGAATTTGTATCATTTATATTGAGAGGGAAAACGGAAAATAAAAAAGGGCACACAATTGAGCCCTTTTAACTTCCCTAAAAACAAAACCTTCAAACTGGCCACAGGACCAACACATTCATCAGGAAATTTGTTCACGAGGTATTGAACATTTAGTATAGCCATATTTTGAAGAAATTACTATATATATAAACAATTTTAGGTCGAGTTTAATAGATGCTCAAGCACTCGAAAAATATGATTTTTAGAAAAAAAAAGTTATACGTAATTAATGGGTAGTATTGTTCGGAACCTTCTGTTCGATCAAGTTGATGACTTAAGTCAAACTTTAAAAATACGTGTGAATATATATAATAAAGTTTGTATATGTTCTCATTTCAAATTTGTTTATATTGATAATAACCTAGCCATCTTACACACATCTCTATCATTCATAGACTTAAGTAATGTTGTAAAATCATTCATAGACTTAAAGTAATGTTCTAAAAACATTTGAGATCAACGTTAAAACTTTTATGACCTAATAATTTCAATTTTTCGTAAAATGTCAAAATTATTTTCATGTGTGTTCAAATCTATTTGGGCATCTATTTTATGAGGTATTAAACATAAATTTGATGCTCAATATTATAACAGTCTCTTAAACACTAGATGATATTACTTATACTATATGATTTTTGATTAAATCATATATTTACACCACATTAAGTAATGGGATGCTTTATTCATGTTTGAAGAAATTTTCTGGCATGTGAAAAGCTCGAATTACAATTCACATTCTAGTTTATTCCTAAATCAAGATCTCTGTAATTCACATGGGCTAATTTTCATGAGAACATAGATGCATATTTAGTCATGTACTTGTAGAATTTCTTGATACATGTGGCGTGGCCAATTCTTGATTCCAGATAGTTACGTATTGTATCATATAAATGATCCTTTTTCTGTGTGGGGAAAGGGTTTTCTGATTCCGAAACTAGCCCTTCCACCTCCACGAATAGCCCAAAACAAGTCTTCCCCCATCGATTGTCTATCAAGTATCGTTCCGTTTGCATCGATCACATTGTCAACTCCAAGCCCGAATTTCCTCATCATGGAATGACCACCAATTCCCAAGCTGGTACAGAGTCATTGAGGTCATCCTGTTGTTCACCATCGATCACTCTCTTGGGAAAACACATTTAAATTTTAAAAAAAAAAAATTACTTCATTCAACTACTACATGAAATTTTAATTTAATCGGAATGAAGTAAATTTTATTTTTTTTAAAATTTAATCGGAATGAAATAAATTTTTATTTTTTTTAATTTGCAGGAAGTCGCTCATTTTCCTGCGCCTTGCAAGGCGGCTGAGCCTTGAGCCTTGTAAGCAGTGGCGGAGGGAGGATTTTCATCAAGGGGGTTCAAAAAAAAATTAATCACGTAAATAATATCCACAAATAAATGGGTCGGATTAAATTGTCGAATCAAGAAGAAAAGGGTTTTTTAATAATTGACTTTATAATTAGGGATTAAACTAATAAATCCTAAATTCCCAATCAGCGTTTTAGTTTTTTTGGAACTAAACATCGTTTTTCTGATTGCACTATTATTATTTTTAAAGATTAAAACGCCTAAAATATAAGCTAATAAAAAAAATGCCTCTGCCCGGGTTCGAACACGCGACCTCGCATGTAGTAGAGTGAATTCTTGAACCCCCAACGCCACAGAGCTATGCCTTCGGTGTATGTTCAGGGGGTTCAATAGTATATATATACACGTATATTAAAAATTTAATCTTATATATATAGTGTAATTTTTCGACGAAGGGGGTTCGGTGAACCCCCTTCGTTCAACGTAAATCCGCCCCTGCTTGTAAGGCGCATGGAATTCCGCACCTTGCGACGGCCACCCTAATTTGGACAACGTTAATTCAACCGTTACAATGTTGCCCTTTTGGTTCTAAAATCAACTTAATTTGTTGCCCTTTTAGAATTTTTGGCAAATTATTTTACCCTTTTGGCTCTGGACTCTCTTTTAGTAGAATAAGCTATGAATATTCATGACGATATGAATGTCAAGGCTCTTTCTTTCAGTGCTATATGGCCGAATCATTTTGATGTATAATCTACTTGCTTGCAGAAAGGAGATAATGAATGGACTACATGGAAAATATGACCAGGGTCAGGAAAATCCACCTCTTGACCAAGAGTGGATCCGTCCATGCTTAGGGCTATCCAAGGAGATTCGAACTCGAAACCTCTTGATTAAGGATGAATTAAGAAGTGCTTACTACTCCATCACAATCTTATTGGTAGCTCGATCAGAGTTAATGGATAACTTATAGTACCTTTTTTTTTAATTCGTATAATATTATGTAACAGTTAATAGTTGAATAATATCCTACTTTAAAATTGAGTTTTTAAATTTTTCTTCTCTTCCGCACGCTTGAAAGAGAGTGTATTCACGCTCTCTGTCATTTTAGTGTCTAGAAGGGTCGAGGCTATTAAATTATCAAGTTTTGGGGGGTAATTAGGCTAGTATAAAATTTAAGTGCGCATCGAATAAAACTTATCAAATTTAAAGAGATTTTAATTTATTCAACCTAACTATAAAAATAACATATTATATTTAATTAAGCCTACCAGGACAAGCGATGTGTGGCCTGAAATAACATATTATATTTAATTAAGCCTACCAGGACAAGCGATGTGTGGCCAGGTTAGTGTCTAGTCTGATGATGTCTTATTCGTTTAATTGAGGGCTTAAGTCATCTGCGGACCCTTAAAGTTGTCCGCATATTTCACTTGAACACCTCAACAGAGACTTGTACCTATTGAACACCTCTACAAGTTTGAATTGATACCGCTTGAACACTTTTTGCCTACATGGCACTTCAAGTGTGATTCACCGCTGCTGAGCGCGCGAAAACAGATAATTAGACATTTTCTAAATTTTTAAAAAAAAGTCTCTTTCTTCTTCCTTGGGTTGGTTACCATTACTTTCTCCGGCAGCCGTCATCGCCGCCGCCATCATACACCCTTCTTCTTTCATTTTTTTCTCTAGCCACTTCACTTTCTTTACCATTGCGATCATATTATTTTTTCAGATTTTTCATTATCGCCGCCTGCACATTCGTCTCTTCCTCCTCATTTAAGCAGCCACTATTATCTATGCCATTAACACCACTGCTTAGTCGTTGTTTTCTCTTCAGATCTAGAATAGCTTGGTCGTGTTTTTTTCTTCAGATTTAGGATGACTTGGTCGTGTTTTTATTCTTTAAATCTAGGACTGAATTAATCTACGAAACATTATTTTACTCTCAAAATTTTATTTCTTTTTTTTACAAAAATATTTTTGAATCTAAAACTTCCATGTTGATTTAAGTTAAAGAACAAGGAAAAAAAAGAAAGAGAAAAACGTCGTCGGTGGTGGTCGGCGATTTGATGGGTAGCAGGGAAAGAATTTGAGTGGGTGAAATGTATAACAATGTTTATTTTTGAATCACAATAAGTAACATTGTTCAATCCAAAGAAGAAGAAGAAAATTAGAGAGCAAGAAATAATAGGGTGGATGGTTCCGATGGGCAGCAACAGGGGAAGAGTGTTTGGTGGGTGGGTGGGTGAGTTGTATAAGGGCTCACATAATGATAGTTTTTTAATTTTAAAATGTCTTTTTTCTTTTCCTTAATTTTTAATAATATTTTTGATCCACATGACATATGTCATAATTTAATTTGTTATTGTGTCATGTCATCGAGAGTGTATCTCACTCACTTAATATTTGGGGCTGATTATTAAAAAAATGTCAAATAGATATCAATCTGAAGTACTAGAGGTGTTCAATAGGTACAAGTCTCAATTGAGGTGTTCAAGTGAAATATGCGGACAACTTTAAGTGGCCGCAGATGACTTAAGCCATAATTGAGATTTGAGAGCAAAAGGCTAAAATAAAAATATGCTAAATTTGGCAACAATAATCGAAATATGCACATCAAACCTTTAAATATTATACTTAATTAACGTCAATAATAAAAAATAAATTAAAAAAAAAGAGTAGACGTGCCAACAAAGAAGTACTATACACCTTGTCTAATATATTAGTACTCCTTCCATTCTTTTTTAATTTTCACAGTTTTCTTTTTTAGAATCAAATGATTAACATTTTACGATGTATTTTTCATCAAATTACAATTTAAAATACTTTTTGTATAGTTTATAAATACCTAATTTTTTAGTTTAAAAGATCGAATTAATGTAATCTAATTTAACTTTAAAAATTAATCAAATTGACTTTCGAAAAACGTAATATGACAACTATTTTTCTAAAATATGATTAATTTATTTTTTCATAGACAAACAACTTTTCCTAGTCTATAAATTTTGTCATAGAGTTTATGTGAATTTTGACAACATTTTTCATATGGAAAAAAAACTTGTGTCAAGCTGGTGGAAAAATGTGCAATCTTTGCCTGAGAGTTACAAGTTCCCATTAGATCAAAGACCTATTGTTCCTTTAAAAGATAGCAGTCCAATTATAGACTTAACTACTCATGAAAATGGAGGATATGGTCAACCTGCAATACTTGAGCAAATAATTAAAGCCAGTCAGGATTTTGGCTATTTTCAGGTTTTCTAATTTCTCCTTCTTTCGAGTTTAATTTTTATACACTAACAGTATAACAATACTATCAGGTTTACAAGTTAGTAATCGTCCACTATAAGTAACTTAAAAAATATATAAGACATGTTACCTGTTATTGCAAATAATTAAAGCTAGATAGAATTTTGGGTATTTTCAGGTTTTCTTTCCCGTCTTCTTCATGTTTATTTTCCCGAGTTTAATTTCTATAAATTGGCATTTTCAAAAAAAAAAAATCATTATTAATTCTGTGAATAATCGTCCACAATTAATAATCTGAAAAATAAGGCATATTACCTATTATAACTGGCCTGGTTAAATTGTATATAATTAAATTTTGGGCATCTTTGTTTTTTTTAATTGGCCCACTTATTTGTGTTACTTCTATACATGGATACTATAAAAAGTTTATATATATATAATCGTTCACATTTAGTAACTTGAAAAATAAGACATGTTACGTGTTATTTATAACTGGTTAAATTGCAAATAATTAAATCCGATTGAGGATTTTGGGTCTATTCATGTTTCATTCCACTCTTGTTTGTGTTTTATTTCCTTCTCAATTGAACTTCTACAAATTTGATAATGGAAAAAGAACTTTTACGCTATCATATCTAATAAAATAACACATGTTACCTATTATTACCAGTTAAATTATACTGATATAGTATATATTTGTTGATTTTATGAAAAATAGGTGATCAACCATGGAATTTCAGAAATATTATTGGAAGAGACTATAGGTGTATTGAAAGAATTTTTTAACATGCCAGCTGAAGAGAAAGCAAAGTACTGCACAGGTGACCCAAATAGCAAATGCAAACTCTACACAAGCAGTTATAATTATCAAAATGAAGATAAACATTATTGGAGGGATACTTTAGCACATCATTGTCATCCTCTCCAAGATTACTTGCCTTTTTGGCAAGAAAAACCAACTCATTATCGGTATTTCCTTCTATCTAAATGATTGAGAGTGTGAGTTTTCTATCTGAAACATCACCCAATGATTAGCGAAACACACCTACACGTTAATTATATTGACTAGACAAAATGATTGTCTAGAAATGACCACCTAGCATATATAACGACTCTATTTGTTGTCACATTAATTTTTTAAATATATTTTTAATTGACCTTTTTGAAATCCTAAACTCTTCCTTTTTAAATCGGAGATACGTATCGATGTCACGGTATAGACGAGACCACGGCTAAAAAGGTGGAGAAGAAGATAGTAGATATCACGGTTGGAATAAATTAATTTATATGGTAATAGTTTTAACCTTTAACCTTTAACCTTATTTTTTAACCTAATATTAATGTATTTGCATTTGCCATGGTGAAATGATTTTACCACATGGCAAATGCAAATACATTAATATTAGGTTAAAAAATAAGGTAATGATTTTACCGCATGGAGTGGTACGTGGCAAAAAATTTAACTAAACGAGAGAGTCTACACACATCATCAGGTCTGTTTCGCAAATTACTGGGTGATAATTTAGGTATGAAATTGAATAGTTCAAAGTAGCAATAATCTACTTTTTCCCATTATTATATTTAAATTTGTTTCCTAATTACAAATTTCAGAGAAGTTATTAGTGCATATTCAATTGAAACAAGGAAGCTAATCACAAAGATTTTAGATGTGATTAGTGAAGGATTAGGACTTGAAAAGGGGTATTTTGGAGGTGAATTAAGCAAAGTTCAAATGCTATCAGCTAACTATTATCCTCCATGTCCTGACCCAAATTTGGCACTTGGAATGCATAGCCATTGTGACCCAAATTTGCTCACAATTTTGCTTCAAGACAGTCATGTTTATGGCTTACAAATCTTCAAGGATGGAAAATGGATTGCTGTTGAACCTATTCCTAATGCATTTGTGGTCATCATTGGTTGCCAATTGCAGGTAAATGTTCATGTTATATACGCTGGTATCGTTAGCTTTAAATTTATTGTTACTGTAGATAACTTGTCTTATTTTACAGATTATCAGTAACGATAGGCTAAAAAGTGTGGTTCATCGAGCAGTGACAAATTCAAAAGAAACTCGAATTTGTGTGGGTAATTTTGTGATTCCTTCTTCAGATTGTCACATTGAACCTGCAAGTGATTTGGTTAAAAAAAAAACAAATATTCCAGCATACAAACCTTATCAGTACAAAGAGTTCTTGCACACCTATGCAATAAACCATGGAGATTTTGAAGCTGTACTTCAGTCTTACAAGCTCTAATTTATAAGCTTAATTATGTATGTGTCATGTGTGTGACTATATATATCGTTTGCAATAAAATATATTTCTACACAATGTATATGTTACTCTTGCTTATATATAATTACTACTAGCTAGTTTCTGGGTACACGCGTTGCGCGTGTAGGCAAGTGTACCTATTACTACCAACATGAGTTGTGATGCACTGGTGGGAGTGCTTCACCCTCAACCAGAGGTCTCAGGTTCGAGCCCTGGGTATGGAGAAAATCTTGTTGGGAGCGCCACCCCCGAATGGGCCCTGTAGAGCGCAATCTAGATTTAGTCGGAGCTCCAATGTGGGCTCCAGACACCGGGTGGGAAACCAAAAAAAAAAAGTGTACCTATTACTATAAATTTATAGTATATGACAATCGTGCTCTACATAAGTCCTTAGACATCTTACTATAATGTTTGACTTGTAAATGTTAAGTATTTTTGTTGCACTAAAAAGTATAAATGATGGTGGATATAGGAAGAATTTTTACCAATTAGTGTTACACGGATAATTGTTAGAGTAAGAGTGTTTGTTTGAAAATTAAAATAGTTATCTAATTTTATATGGATCATTGATAATGAACTTTATACTTTTAGATTTCTTTATTATTAATTGAAGAGGCAATATACTAATTCATGAGATAATGAACTAATTATAAATGCATGTATAGTCATTCAACATATCTGTCAAATATTTCATATTATCCATGTAAAACACAAATGATCTGACATATAATAAAATATCTAATCTTTCATTGAGATAATTTTTAATTTCATTTGGAAATAATAAATATAATATTGTACATGTTCCACGCCAATAATTATATAAAGTCTAAATAAATTATGTATCTATTTAATTGTAATCTAGACACAAATTTCTTTAAGTAAGCAGAAAACATATTTAACTAAAAAGGAATAAGAAGAGAATACATTATAAAAGAACATTTAAAACTAATACAAAAATCACTTACAACTGGTCATCACTATAAGTACTTTACATAATAAAATAGTATAAATAATTCATTATTTTGTTGTAATTCATACAACATGATTAAAAAAAATGTATTATTTCCTTCCAAACATTCTATACAATTAATCAATCAATCATAACGTCTTTGATCCAAATACAACAATAATGTTATTGCCCTTTAACAGTTCTACAAAGATTGATGACAACTTTTCTTCTGCGGTTTATGACTACGACCATAAAATAAATCAAAAAAAGAAGAAAGAAATGATATACCAAAGATGAGAAAATGGATCTTAATTTAGTATCATTTTAGATGACTCCTAAGTTCACGCCTTAGCACAAAAGAAGCAGCTTCTTAGTCAAGTATTACAGAAGACAAAAGTATGAGGATCACACTATCGAATTAAACATATTTATCAGATGATAAAAGTACCAATCTTACTGTAAAAGTGATGAAGAAAGGACAGACTACAATCAGTTAACTCTATTGTAAGTGTATACTTACATAAAATTGCTTGTGATGTTGAGTCTGATCCTAGGGTTAGCATTCAAAAAAAATTGCCCATTCTATAGTTGATATAATGACACTGAAATAGAGTTGACTTGTTGTAGTCCTTAAAATTTAAAGAAGACACCAAAATAAAAAATAAAAAAATTGATCTTTTTTGTAAATAGACAACTATAAATTTTGAATAATGTAGAAGGTTTTATCATTTGGAAGACTTAAGAATATTCAATAATGAAAATAGTGAAACGGAAATGAAAAAGGTAAATATAGTAATAATAATGAAAGCTCATGTTAATGATATAAATAAGGCAACAAAATGAATAGTCACATAAGAAAAGATATACAATTACCTAAAAGTTCTTTTCAAATTTAATAATACATGAGATTTTTTTTAACAATATATCTTTAAGAGAAAAACTGAGGACTCTGAAGTTACTTTGGTGATTTTATAGTCGAGCCAGACCTGAAAGGAGCCTAGGATCTCTATTTGTTTCCACTCTTCCGATTGAGAAATATGAAGTTCGTAAAAAGTGGAAATGATGTTCATAATAATCGTGTTTGTATAACAATAAGCCATGCAAATGATACATTATTAGATAGAACAAATGAGCAAGTTATAGTGTAATGTTTTTACGTGGGGAACAAGTATTAATTGTTAAAAATATTTTCATATGTCTGTTCAAATCTATTTGATGAGGTATTAAAAGTAAATTTGATGCTCAATATTATAGCAGTCCCTTAAACACTAGATGATATTATTATTTTTTTGGCAATTAAAACTAACATTTTATTACCAAATTTCAGATTTATACATAGTCTAATTAAAAAAGTTGTTATGGTATAGCATTCACACAGCTGCAAACCAAACAACTAGACATCAAAAACTTATGTACATGTTAGTGGTAAACTATAGCTAACTATGGAAGCAGTGACCAAAATAAGCTATTTTAAAAACCAATTCACCAAACTAATACGCTTTTTAAATTTTTTACAAAAGTAGTATAAACGTACTTCATGGTAACGTTTTAGGTTATTTTTATTTTAAAAATTCAACGGACAAAAACTGACTGAGCTGACGACGTTAAATGAATAAACGTTACTGTGAGTAACGTTTTAGGTGTAAAACGTTACTCATGATAACGTTTATTGAGAATCCAATCACGTCAACCCTGAATCAAATCCTGCAAATTTAAAACGTTACTCACAATAACATTTTAGGTGTAAAACGTTACTGTGAGTAACGTTTTAGGAGTAAAACGTTACAATTTTACTAAGAATCCAATCACGGGTCTTCGACTCCTGCAAATTTAGCTATAAAATGTTACTCATATTATGTTAAGTTCTTACTATAGCTTTAAAATTATTTTTCTAATTTATTAATATTATTTTTAAAAAATCTCTTAATAATATAATAAACTTGACTTATTTAATTCATACCTGATGAAGTTTTGTGAATATTATTTTAACAATGGGCAACACAAGTAAAAGTTTTGTTGAATATTGTTGGAATATGCAAAACATTCCTTACAGCAACATTTATTTTATAATCACGTGTGGTCAGTTTAAAAAATGGAGGAATATGACTTTAACAGAGTGTTGTAACTGACAGTGACATTTTTGAGGTAAAACGTTACTAGTAACATTTTATTATTCTAAATTTGCAGGAGTCGAAGACCCGTGATTGGATTCTTAGTAAAATAGTAACGTTTTACTCCTAAAACATTACTCACATTTAAATTTGCAGGATTTGATTCTGCATTTGCAGGGTTGACGTGATTGGATTCTCAATAAACGTTATCGTGAGTAACGTTTTACACCTAAAACGTTACTCACAGTAACGTTTATTCATCCTCTGTAGAATATGTCCTGCATAATTCTTTAGGTTCACAACGTTTGGCCTGAAATAACTTCTGATTTCTCTCTATCCACACTTGGTATACTGCTGCAACAAATGTCATCCTGAAAATAGTTGTTGTTTGGCCATTTCCATTGGCATAAGTGCATGCCCAGTTAAGTTCATCTTTCGAATTCATGGCCACTCTATTGATGCCCTGCCATTGAAGTAGCCTAGACCAGATTTCACTAGAGTAGAGTAGTCACAGCTGAAGAAAAGGTGTTCAATAGTCTCATTCTCACATAACTCACATTGTCTGATTTATGGCATTCACCCCTCCAAAATATACAACACTTTTGTCTTTGTTTGCAATCAGACCAGAAGCATGAGAAAATTGTTGAAAATAATCAAACAACAGTTGTACAGACCTTATGTCACCCTTTCAAAATAATAATAAGTCAACAGCAAAATCTAATTGAATAATTTTTATCTTTGAGCACCTGGGGTGAAAGAAACTTAAATTCAGGATGGGTCATTAGGCTCTTCAATAATCGTGAGAAGTACTCCATTGTTAAAACAAAGAGAAAGGTCCCCCTTCTCTCAATCCTCTCTTAGCATCAAAAGGTACAGAAGGCCAGCCATTGATAAAGATTGAGTAAGACATAGTTTAAAGGTACTCCATTATCCCGTGTATGAATTTTGTAGGAAAATTCAGATGTGTCATTACTTGCTTGACAAAGATCCATTCTAGTGAATCATAGGCTTTTTGCATATCTACTTTAAGCATACATCTAGGAGAGAACCCCTTTCTTCCATTGCCCTTAACCAGTTAATGACTTAAGATAATATTGTCCCTAATCAATCTTCCAGGAACAAAAGCAGACTGACTCTTGGCAACAAGAAAATCCATCACTGATTGTAGCTGACTAGTGAGTGCCTTTGAAACAAGCTTATAAATAACTGAGCAACAAGATATTGGCATGAATTCTCTAACCAAGGAAGGGTTCTTGACTTTTGGGATTAGAGTAACAGATGTACAATTTATCGGCTTGTAAAGGCTACCTGTTTCAAAAAATTGGATAACAGCCTCAACGACGTCCTTTCCAACAACTTGCCAAGCTTTTTTGAAAAAAACATGCATTAAAACCATCTCCTCCTGGAGCTTTAAGATCTTCAATTCCTTTTAGTGCTTTGAGTACCTCATTCAGTGTCACTGGTTGTATCAACGACAATTGTTGACTTTTATTTAGGACATTTCCAATGGCACAAATGTCAGGATTAATGACAGGCAATTGAGGTGCAGTATATACGATCTTTGATTAAATCATACATTACACCACTTATATTATAGTCTTTATTTGCACCTACCTGTTAAAATTGTTCTTGAATTACATGTTCCCCACATACTGGCA
>JAJOOF010003026.1:0-22030 GCA_029582545.1 Solanum lignicaule
GAATACCGACCTAAAAATTTCCGACCTCAAATGGAGGTCGGTATTTACAAGTAGTCGGTTTTTATGCAAAATAAAGCGGGAAAACCAAATTCCGATCTTCTTCCATTACAACTTCTCACTGATCATAGGTTTTAAGATATAATTTCATTTTCACTGACCAAATCTGATAGTTTTCACCAATGAAATTTTTTGGGGTATTCAAAGAGAGACTGCTGCTTGCCATTATTTTGATTAAAAATAGTTTAGAAAAGCTTATGCATTGAAAAAAGCACATGTTGAAAGGTAGCCCTGATGGGTTAAAATGGGTAGCCCTTACGGGTTAAAAAAGTATGGTAGGTCTTTGGAAGATTTCACAGATCCCTTAAGATCAATGAAGCTTTTGATACCACTGTTGGTGGTTTTTAAAAAAGATGGGGCAACACAAAATGATTGAAAATGTCTCTCAATAGATTGAATGGCTTTCTATAGCTTTCAATAATTTTATTAAGCACTGCGGAGCCTTAAATAGCAACATAAAAATATAATCTGCATAATTTGAAATTGAAAACAACCTAAAATATCTCAATAATTAAATAACCTAACATATATTTAAAATTCAAATTCATCCTAAAACTAGGTAGCTTATTATTTTTTTTAAAATGACTGCAATAACTAAAAGCAAACTCAACAGTAATCCATTCTAAAATCATGAATAAAATATTAGGTGGAAATATGTAGATTAACAGTTGGGTAAAACTTCCCTTTTCCTGGCTCTTTCTGTCTCAAAATACTTATTGTGTTTTTTATTTACATGTTTCTTACGATAATATTAATTAAAAAGGAATTTTGATTATTTTATTCTTATTGATGTCTTAATATATAATTTTTCTTTATTAAATATTTATTCTATTTATGTTTCATAATTAAGATCTTCATAATTTGCAAGGTAATTACTACTAAAATTCTATTTATGTGTCATAATCCAAAAATTCTTGTTTTTACTTCTTTTTTTTATGAATTTTCAAATATTCCAAAAAAAAAAATGTTTTCACTCCAAATTACTCACGAAAATTAAAAAATCAACTCGAGCTCCCTTTATGTTTTTGGTCAAACCTAACTCAAATATTCAAATATTATCTTTCACTTTGAAACAAAAAAATAACTACTTTTCTTCATTCTATTTTCACAATTAAACATGAACAACACCTACTTAAATTAAGATAAGTATAATTTACCAAGAATCCAGTGAGTTACTTTGACTTAGAAATAAGACCTGTCAACTTAAAATTCTAGCTTCGACTCTATAAACATGAAATTTTATATGAAAAAAATAACTCATTTATGTTGCCTGGGGAGGTCACAATTTGAGATAAAAAATATCTTTTCTTCCATTTTTTATGCAATTAAGGCCTTGATCTATAAATGGACACTGTAAAGAATTATAAATTGGATAAGATTCATCAAAAACCCAACTTCCTTCAAAAATATTACAGCTCCTCAATTGTACTGTTAATAAATGCAGAAAAACAAGAAATACGTAGATTTTGGTAATTGTTTTAGTAAACATGGTGAAAATTTAAAACACAAATATAAAAATTGGGGGAAAAAAATTAAATAAATGGTAGTGTTTGATAATGAATGTGTTTATATGAATATTTTGGTATGGGATTAAGTAGTTGGTTGTCTTTTTGTTATACTGGTAAAAGTGCACTATAATTAGTAAAGTAAGCAACTGAAAATGTCATCAACATCTTTGTGTGAGTGCTATGTACTCTCCTCTTTTCAATATACTTTTCAAATTATCTATCATGTTCTTTTTAGAGTAAAATATTAAAAATAACCTAAATTGTATCATGTTTTTATACCTAAACTATTAAGAGCGTGAATTTCATTCATTTGAAAAACACACTTCAGTAGTGTGTATTCACTCTCTCTTTTATTTAAAAAAATCTTGTCACATAACATTCTACATGGAGAAAATTTTACACCTTAATAAAAATGAAATAATAAACTATTAGTATTAGTTCAAAATTCAATATTAGAGTATCATTACCCACAAAATAATAAAAATTTTTTTTTTTTTAAAATAAATAAAATTTACAGTATTTTTCTTACCTAAAAATACGTCATCTATACATAATTGAGGTTTTTGTAGTGCTCAAGAATATTTAGAAGTACTAAGGTATAATGAGAGAAAAAAATTATCTTGAACTTCTAAAATGATAAATAAATTGAGATAATTTCGAACAGAGACATTATTTGTTTGTCTTTATTTTCCAAAAAATAAGACTTTTTTCTTAATTTGGTTATAATTTTTGAATTCCAACATTTTATGTGGCATATTTAAAATCATAATGTTAAAAAATATATTATGATACATTATAATTATAACATTAATTTTAAATCATAAAATAAAAAGAAAGCACTTTGTAAATTTTTATCTTGAATTAAATTAAAACACATAAATTAAAACGAACGAGATATCAATACAAAAACTTAGCTTTGTCACATGATTTATACTTTCGCTAAAATAAATAGAAAAAATTAAAGACAATTGTCAATATTAACGAAACACAATCTTTACTTTGTTTTTCAGTAACAAGAGGATTTATTTCTCTTTCTTTATATCTCGTCTCAAATTCATATTCAATTAAATTTTAAATGCAAATATCAAATTTTTGGTGGAATTTTTTTTTATTTATATTTAAAAGTTTACTTCTTTGATTCAGAGAATTTTTTACTTTCAATGTTTCGAGTTATATGATATTTTTGTAATTTTACCAAATATATTTGAAATATTTTAATGTTTTAATTATCATAACTTTTAGGTAGTTTTTTTCCGAAGTATTTGTGTCAACTATCACTACTATGGTCTACGATATTCTAATTTTATGCTTGTTTGGGGATAATAGGTTGATTTAGACAAGACAAGTACTCTTTGCTTCACCCTGGGATTTAACAAATAAAGTTAAATACTAGAATTGTATAATAATATTTTTTATTTCAAAATTTATGTTTTGATTATGTGAAGTGCTTTGACTTGGTATAGAGTTTATGAAAGAAAGACTTTTGAAAATTGTAGTCTAAAACAAAGTCATAGATATTTGTATGACTATAAATCATTTCATTAAGGATGAATTCAACATGATAAAGTTAAATTATTACTAAATAGAGAAACGTGTCATTCGTTTTTGAACGGACTACAAAAAAAAGCGAGTCATATAAAATAAAACAAGGGGAGTAATATATATATCTATTTTCTCCTCAACAAAATGTTTTCGGTTTGGGCATGTCACGCCCCGAGGCTACCTTCTTGGCGTAAACACATGACTTAGGATCACGAGTGACCCCAAGCTAACCCTAAGCTAGAATATCATAGCATACTAAGATAAACTGAAACGAGAAATATTGTGCGGAAGCTTAAAACATGAGATAAACTGAAATGATGGGGAATACCTAATCTAAGTTTGAATATATAAACTATACTAAGAGTTCAATTAACAACTGAAAGATCAAACTCAAATCTAAAAATTGAATCTAACTATGTCTGAAATAAGCCTCTAATTGACTAGAGATGCTGGGACATGCCCCCAGCTAACTCTAGCAAAACTGAAACTGAAAGACTAAAAATAAAAGAAAACATGTCTATTGTCCTCGAAGAATGAGGACTGACCACTGATATTGCTGAATACGGATCGGAAACTGATCTACACGCGATCTGAATGCTGAGGACCTGAACCTACATCACGAGAAGATATAGCGCAGAGTATGCATCAGTACTTAAAATGTATTGAGCATGCATGATAGGATAAAGGTGAACAATATACATAACTGAACAACACATACTGAGCAATGATATAAGATGAACATGATAAACATGCTGAGATATACTGAAAATGAACTAAACTGAATGCAATGACCAAGTACATCGCATGCTGAAACTGAATATTGAAATGTAACTGATAACCTGGTAAATGCACTAGAATCTGACTGTGGGAGCTACTAATAACCGACATAAAACCACGTGAGCTAAACGTGGAGTCTGATATATACACCCCATCGAGAGGACCCAATATACCTTGCCCGGGGTACACATGCATGACTGGGATGATCACTAAATATGATACCCACAGAGGGGACTTAACCTACTGGGGCACGTAGTTCAGGGACTATGAGGGTTACTGACCTTAGTCCAACTCGGTATTAGGCCTACTCCAAACTAGAAAGTGTACAATAAAACACAAGTGAAATAAACTGGATAACTCAAGATTCTACATGCTAACCGAAAATGCAACAATAAGTACTGATAATGAAACATTTTAAAACTGATGCATGTATATCTTTATAAACTGACCTAGAAAGTGTAATTCGTGAACCTAATGAATCTACACTACTAGGGTTTTGAATTTCATTCAAGGAAATAAGCAACAATGTTACAACAATATGAAAATCTGATTAGGAATATTCTAACAACTAAATCACAACAATTCTCTAATGTTAAAGAAACCCTAGGTCTAATAATATGAAGGGAATCAAGAATCTGACTTAATTATAGGGACCTAATGGGTGAAATGAACCAACTAGTGAAATCCCATATACCTGGTTGCAAATTCCATAAAGAAATCTTTCGATTTCGGGGCTGGAACTAAAGGAAACTTGTTGCGCTCTTGGAGAAGGTTTGGTCAATGCTTTCTCTTTTTTTTTGATTGATTCTTGGAGAATGGATTCATTCGAGTAAGTTTTGACCAAGTTACTAATCTAAAACTGACGAAAACGACGTAGTTTAGGTGTCCAACGCATAGGGGAAAAGACCAAACAACCCCTATCTTAAAACTATCGGGGCCAATCGACGGGCCTGACCGACGAACCGTCGACTGACCTATGGTCCGTCCTAGTCAGCCATTGTTCGGCTTCAGAAGATGGGTTCTAGGGGTGTTGATCCACGGACCTGAACCACGGCCCGTGGTCTGACCTACGATCTATAGGTCCAGCCGTGGGTCGACCTTTAGCTGAATTTTCTAGGTTTCTTGAGAGGGAGCTGCAGGTGGCCAACCACGGACCCCACCTACGGTCCATGGGTCAACTTAAGGTTCGTAGGTTGCCCCGTTGGTGGCACCTGCAACTTCTAAAATTCTGCATTTTTGGTCTTTCTAGCATACAGGGCGTTACATTATCTCCCCCTTGGGAACATTCGTTTTCGAATGAAGACTAAACTAGCTGAATATGGAGGGAAAGAGTTGCAAACCCTCCCACTAAGTACTGGAAACTGAAATATGACTTAACTAAGTTTCAAGAAAATGCAAATACGCTGAAAATGCAAGTATAACTGAAGGAACATGATACCGAGACTGAATTTATGCAAGAGTAGCTGAAGACCAGAGAGTAACTATTACCTCAAGCTTGAATGAAATCAGAAGGAAAGAGATGAGGATAATTGGCCTTCATGGCTGGTTCTGCTTCCCAAGTAGCTCCCTCTACAGACTAACTCCTCTATAAAAACCTTAACTGAAGCGACTTCTTTGTTTCTCAACCTTCGAACCTAACGATCAAGAATTTCAACTGGCACCTCTTCATAAGTGAGCCTATCCTTCACAACCACACTTTCAAATGGTACTATAGATTCTGGATCACCCACACACTTCTTCTACAAGGAAATGTGAAAAACTGGATGGGTTGCTGCTAGTTCGGCTGGCAACTCTAACTCATAAGCCACATTACCAACCCTTTTCAAGATTATGTAAGGTCCTGCATATCTAGGACTGATCTTCCCTTTCTTGCAAAATATCATCACCTTCTTCATAGGTCAAGAAAACCCAATCATCGATCTTGAATTTGAAGTCCCTTCTCCTTACATCTACATAGGACTTCTGGCGACTCTAGGTTGTCTTAAGTCTATCTATGATGAGATGAACTTTATTCTTAGCATCATGAACCGAATATGTACCTATCAAGGCTGCTTCACCTACTTCAAACCAACAAACTGGAGATCTGTACCTACGCGCATATAATTCCTTATAAGGGGCCATCTGAATACTGGAATGGTAGCTATTATTGTAGGCAAACTCTATGAGAGGTCGGTGATCATCCCAACTACCCTTGAAATCGACCATGCAAGCTCTCAACATGTCATCTAGGGTCTGAATGGTACGCTCTGCCTGACCATCCGTCTATGGATGAAATGCTGTGCTAAGATTTACCTGAGTACCAATACCTTTCTGAAATGACTTCCAGAAATGAAAGGTAAACCGAGGGCCCCTATCTAAGATGATAGACAAAGGAACCCCATGCAACCTAACTATCTCATTAATGTAAAGCTTGGTGTAGTCCTCCGCCGAATCTTTAGTCTTAACTGCCAAAAAGTGAGCGGACATAGTAATTTTGTCTACTATTACCCAAATGAAGTCATGTTGTCTACGAATACGAGGTAAACCTGTAAAGAAGTCCATGTTTATCACTTCCCCCTTCCATGTAGGAATGTTGATCTCTTGAGTCATGCCTCTTGGTTTCTAATGTTCTACCTTCACCTGCTTGCAATTAGGGCACTTAGCCACAAAATCTGCTATATCCCTTTTCTTGCCATTCCACCAAAAGACTTCCTAAAAATCATGATACATCTAAGTGGCACCTTGATGAATAGAATACGTGGAGTTATGTTCTTTTGTAAGGATCTGCTATCTCAACTCACCCACCTTAGGAACACATAAATGACCCTGGTAGCGAAGCACACCATCTTCCTCTTGGGAGAAAACCTCAACTTTCTGCTAATTAACTGCATCCTTCGATTGAAGCAGCATAGGATCACAATCTCGTTTCTCCTTAACCTCCGCTACCAATGAAGATTCTGACCCATTCTGAATTGTTACACCATCATCTGATATGTTCATAAGGCAAACTCCTAGGCAAGCAAGTCGGTGAACATATTTTGCTAATTCCTTCCTTTCTTCCTCAACATGCGCTACACTACCCATAAATAGTCTGCTAAGAGCATTAACTACTACATTGGCCTAACAAGGATGGTAAAACACATTTATATCATAGTCCTTGAGGAATTCAAGCCATCTCCTCTGTCGAAGATTCAACTTTTTCTAGGTGAACACATACTAAAGGCTCTTGTGGTCTGTGAACACATCTACGTGAACACCATACAAGTAATGTCTCCAAATATTTAAGGAAAATACCACAGCTGCAAGCTCGATGTTATGAGCCAGATAGTTTTTCTCATACACATTAAGCTGTCTAGAAGCATAAGCTATAACCTTACCTCACTGTATCAACACACAACCTAGACCGACTCTGGATGCATCAGATAACCATGTGAACCCTCTGGTGAAGTCAAAACAAGAGTTGTAGTCAACCTAGTTTTAAGTTCTAAGAAGCTTTAACCCTTTTTCTGACCACTGAAACTTAACCTTTTTCTGAGTAAACATAGACAATGGAAAAGCTATGGATGAAAATCCTTCCACGAACCTTCTGGAATAACCAGCCAAACCCAAGAAACTTTCGATATATGTAGGAGAGGTAGGTATGGTCCATTGCTTCACTGCCTCTATTTTTTGAGTATCCACTCGGATCCCTTCGCTAGACAATATATGACCAAGGAAAGCAACATATTGCAACAAAAACTCACATTTGCTAAACTTAGCGAATAACTGCCGATCTTTGAGAGTTTCCAGGACAACCCTCAAATGAGTTGCATGTTATTCCTTATTCCTAGAGTAAATAAGGATATCATCAATAAAGACGATAATGAACAAGTCCAAATACTATTTGAACACCCTGTTCATCAAATCCATGAAAGCTGCAGGAGCATTGGTTAGTCCAAATGACATAACTACCAATTCATAATGACCATACCGAGTTCTGAAGGCTATTTTCGAGATGTCACTATCTCTGACTCCGAGCTGATGATAACTGGATCTGATGTCTATCTTTGAAAAATGACTAGCACCCTGAAGTTGGTAGAAAAAGTCATCAATCCTGGGGATAGGGTACTTATTCTTGATGGTGACTTTTTTAAACTGCTGATAGTCAATGCACATTCTGAGGGAACCATCTTTTTTTTTCACGAACAACACTGGTTCACCCCATGGGGAAATACTAGGTCTGATGAAGCCCTTATCTTTAAGGTCTTTCAATTGCTCTTCCAATTCCTTAAGCTCAACTGGAGCCATTCTATAAAAAGGAATCAAAATAGTCTAGGTATCTAGGAGGAGATCAATTCCTAAGTCGATTTCCCTTTCATGAGGAACTCCAAGAAGATCTTCTTGTAACACTTTGGGAAAATCATTTACTACTGGGACTGACTCAAGAGTTGTTGTTTCAAAGCTTGTATCCTTAACCTGAACTAGATGATAGAGATACCCCTTAGAGATCATCTTTTTGGCCTTAAGGTAGGAAATGAATCGACCCATATGTACTGAGCTACTACCCTTCCATTCTATGATTGGCTCATCTGGAAATAAAAAACGAATGATTCTAGTTCTACAATTGACTGAGGCATCAGAGGAATGTAACCAATCCATGCCTATAATGATATAAAAGTCTACAATTTCTAACTCTACAAAATCTACTGAGGTGACTTTCTAAGAGAATGTGACAGGCAGTTTCCTTATACCCATCTAGCTATAACTAGGTCATAAACTAGGGTAGAGACTGTGAAGGGTTCTGAAAGAGTTTCTGGGCTGACACCGAAGTTTACTGTTGTATAAAGAGTTACAAAGGAAATAGTAGCCCCTAGATCTAACAAAGCATAAACATCTAAGTAAAAGACTTGTAACGTACCAGTGACCACATCAAAAGAATCTTCCTGGTACTGGTGAGCATGGAGAGATACCACCTGTTCTGGTGTTGACCGTCACCTGTACCTGACAAAAAACCCTACTGAGTCTGGTGACCTGCTGGTGCTTTTGAAGCTGTAGACTAAGCCCTACTATTGTTACCTCCTTGTCCCTGTTTAGAAGAAGGGCAATCTCTCAACGTGTGACCAAACTGACCACACCCGAAAATCTATCCTTGCTTTAAGACACTCACCCGGATGGTTCTTACCACACGTTGGACAATTTAGGTAGGTTCTGGTACCTGAAACACTCCCCTGAGACTTAGAGCCTGATGCTCTACCTTTCTGATCCTGTTGAAACCTAGGGGATAGAGCACTAGCTAATAAAGGTTCTCGGGTTGAAGATTTCTGCTAAAACTGTGAGTGATTTACACCACTCGATTTCTACTCAAAGTACTCATAGTTCCCTATTCTAGCCTTTTTGTTGTCCTTTAGCCTGTTCCCTAAGCTTATCTCCCTCAACCTGCTGAGCACGAGTCATGAGCCTAGACATAGTCATATCCTCTAACAACATCGCATTTTCTTCACCAAGTCAGATACTCCAAATAGGAACTTACTCATCTGCGCCCTGGGATCCGCAACCATATGTGGAGCAAACCTGGATAGATGGGTAAACTTAAGTCCGTACTCTTGGACTGTCATAGAACCTTGTCTCAAATTTATGAACTCCTAAGCCTTAGACTCTCTCAACTCTCTTCGAATGAACATGTACAGAAAAGCTCCAGTGAAACACTCCCAAGTCAGAGGAGCTACATTCTCACCCATGTTTTCCTTCCACTATGTGAACCATATGTGAGCCACATCCTTAAGCTGGTAGGACGCCAACTCTACCCTATCATTTCCAGTCACTTCCATCATTCGAAAGATCTTGTTGACCTCATCTATGATGTTCTGGGGGTCTTCACCAACTTGCGACCCTAGAAACTCAGGCGGATTCATCCTAACAAAATTACAGACCCTGGCTGCCACTGATCCACCACTATCATTTGCAGGAACTCAAACCTGCTGATTGCTTTGGTTAGCTACACTCTGGACCAAAAGCTGAATAACATTCCAAAATTCTACATTCAAAACCTCATGGGGTGGGACTGGAAGAACTGCATCAGCGTTGTAGGCACTAGCATTCCTTGTGTAAGCTCTACGCGGATGCATTATCTGAAAAACCATAACATCAAGATAGAAATGAGATCATACCCACGCACGATAAAAATAACATGAAAGTGAAGTTTTTCCTAAAACACTTCGAAGCCTCCCCGTCATAAGTGTGGCGCGCTTCACACTTATGAAAGGGACTCTACTTAGTGCTGCTTTTTAGATAACCTAGGAATCTTAAACCTAGTGCTCTGATACCAAGTTTGTCACACCCCGAGGCTACCACTTGGCGTAAACACGGGACCTAGGATCACGAGTGACCCCAAGCTAACCCTAAGCTGGCATATCATAGCATACTAAGATAAATTGAAATGAGAAATATTGTGTGGAAGCTTAAAACATGAGATAATCTGAAATGATGGGGAATACCCAATCTAAGTCTGAATAGATAAACTGTATTAAGAGTTCAATTAACAACTGAAAGATCAAACTCGAATCTAAAACTGAATCTAACTATGGTGAATGTATTTGGTAATCATTTCTCTATTTTTATGATATGTAGCTCAAACCCCAATTCTTGGATTGTGATCATATGATTATGGGCTGAATTAGCTTATGGATATTGTTAATTACATATTTAAATGCTTAATTAAAGTGGGTATAATTGATAGCTGCATTTTAAACTAAGAATTATAGTTGCAAATGCAATTCAAACTTAGAATTACTGGCTTGCTTGAAAAAGAGGTTTCAGAATCAAAGCTTTGTAGTTATTGGGTTGGTATGGGTTTAGCTCTAGAGAGTAAATCCTAACCTTAATTCTACCTATCTAGCTATATAGTAGATGAATTAAGGCATGGGTTGTTTTTATTTGCTAAGCTTGTTGATGTTCGAAAGAAATCACTTGAATTGTGATAGTTATTCGAGAGAAAACTATCTCACTTATACTCTAGCCTACCCACTAATATTTAGCTATTTATTAGTAGTTTTAATTACCCATATAGTGTAATTTGCCTATAATCGATCACATCCCGAGAATTCCTCTCTATATTGTTATTTCCTCCGTGTTTAATTGTGTTGTAGCTGATAATTGACAATCCAAACCCCCCATCTGACATTCGTTGTCATCCCTTAAGACTTGTTTACATGTCTTTTCGATAAATTCTATTCCTATAGCCAAATAGACCACTTTATAACTTCATAACTGAAATTTAGACACGTACCGCTCCCTGTCGATTCGACCCCAACTCTTTGTTGTGTTTTATACTAGTTAACGATCGTTTACACCTAGAATTGGATGAGATGTACTTGAGATGTTAATCAAAATGGCACTGTTGCCGGAGAGTGGTGTTGTTTAAAATTTTATTATTGAAGTTGAATTGTGATCTTTTTGTGTTATAGTTGAATCGACTTACTTTCATTTGTATTTGTGTTGGTTTGTGTTGAATAGAAGAAGAGATGAGAGTGAATGGGAGTAATGGTAGCCAAGTGGGCCACCAAGACGATATTGGAAATATGAACGATGTGAATGACCCAATCCAATTGAGTGGTATTGGTTTAATACGTCTACCTCCAATTGAAGGGAATGTTGTCTTCCATGTTACTAGCAGGATTCTACAGCTCCTCCAAATGAAAGGTCTATGTGGAGGATTGGCCCACGAAGACCCCCATATATGGAACTTCGTGGACGATTGTGGTCCGTTCTAATTCAAGAACGTATAACAAGAATTAGTTCGTCTTAGGTTGTTTCCATTCTTTTTGATGGGTGAAGCTACCAAATGGTTAGCTGAGTTATCGAGGGACTCCATCACCTCTTGGGATGAACTGACAACATCGTTCTATGTGAGATTCTTTCCCCCGTCAAAGATGATGATGCTCAGAAATAGCATCCGAGGTTTCAAATTCTTGGAAGGCGAACCAATCAACGAGACGTGGCAGAGGTTTAAGAAGTTGGTACTTCAATGTCTGACTCACGGACTGCCAAACCATATATTACATCAATACTTCTATAGGAGTCTTGATTCGGTTAACAAAGGAGTTGCTGATCAACTTGTTCCCGATGGTATAATGCAACAACCCTATGAAGTAGTGTCTCAACTCCTTGATGGCATGACCAAAATAAACAGAGCGTGGTACACTTGTGAAGCCTAAGTCTCTCCTCTCACTTTTAGGATGACAAAAGAGCATATCGACAAGGATCAAGAGACAGACCAAAATATGGCCAAAATGATGATCCTGCTAGATATCTTGCCAAAAAATGTGATGGGTAGTGGGTTGAAAAGTGTAAATGTTGTGGGTGTTGGTGGAGTAAACCCTGATGAAGCGCAATTTGAGGCGCTATACAATGAGGAAGTGAACTTCCTTGCAAATCAAGGAGTAGGTTTTCATTCTAACTATCCATGGCCGGGTGGAAATCCGGGATGGAATAGAGATGATGGATGGAGAGATTGTGACAGAGAGTGGCGTGACCGTAACGTTACTTGGAAGGAAAGAGAGGGTGACAAGGACAGATATGTCCCACCCCATGAGTGTCAAAAGCCCAAGGAACCAGAAAATGTCCGTACGGAAGATATGCTCTCACGCATTCTCAATAAGGTAGAAGGGACAGACAAAGTTTTGAAAGAAATGAAAGAAGACGTCTCTACACTTAATCAGACAGTCACCTCCCATTAAGTGTCAATCAAGCAATTGGAAATGCAAATGGGTCAAATTTCTTCTCATTTGAACCCAAGGCCAAAAAGAGGTCTACCAATTGATACCTTGGCAAATCTGAAGAAAGTATCCTTGAGAGCGTATCCACGTCGTAATACGAAGTTAAATAAGGCACTTATTGGGAGGCAACCTAAGTTTTTGATGCTTTAGTTTTTCTTTTAAATAACGGGTGTTGATTTTGCAGGTTTAAAAGTGAAAAGTGTTGGAAAATGGGTAATTTAGCGAGCCAAAAGTCCAGTCGGCGACTCTCCGAACAGGTCGGCGAGCCCCAACATGGATCACCAGTGGAACCACCCAGCTTGAACCCCCAAATTGCTGGGAGTTATGTAAAACTCGGCGAGCCAAAATACCAATCCTGCGCATCACCGAGTGGATCGGCGAGCATTACTTACTCCGCTGAATGGACAGCGAATTGAAAGGTTTTAAAGGCCGATGGTTTGAAGTTTCAAAATCCTTCATCTTCTCTCATTTTAAACTTTCATACTCTAACCCTGTTACTATATTGCTCATATTTTCCGCATTTTTACTTTCGTTTCTTTAGGATCTTTGCTCGAGATAGGTTTTGGAACTTTGTTGCCTAGCATTTCAATTAAATTTTGGAATAAAGGTTGGTTTTCTGAACCCCATACTCTAAATTTGTGGTTGAACTCGAATGTAATCGGTAAATTGTTGGGTAGCATGATTTAATTGATGTTTAATTGTAACACAGCATAAAATTTTTTAGCTAAGACTTAAACCATCCTTCGTTGTGGGTAGGATTTTACCGAGGAATTTAAAATTTCTTAAGTGTTAAGGTCACTAGATGTAGCACCTTTAGATCCAAGAAGAACTAAAGAGAGTTCATTCAAGTCATTCCTAAGTTCTTCTAAGATTTGGGTCAACTTCAATCGACCATAACTCCCAGTATAGGATTAGTTAGGTGGCCCATAAGATACAAATAAAAGGTATTTGAATTATCTTTCCAATGCCACCAAGTTTGCTAAGTTTTGACTTTGGATGAGTGATATATGCCCTTTTGAAGTTAGGTTGTCCAAATAAGGAAAGTTACCAAAAAATATGAGGGGTAGTTTTGTCTTTTCCTTACCCAATCAGATTTAATTCATCTTTGTTAAGGTTTTAGGGGTATAATCTGATTGGGTTAAGTTTTATAATCCTAATATAAGCATAGGGTTTTAGTTGAGAGCTCAAGAAGAGAAAATAAGAGAAATGAGGAGAAAAGAGAAAGGATCATCGCATTCATCGAGATTCTTGAGAGTTGTTGTGGATTTTCACCATGTCTTAGATTCCTAAGAGGTATGTAAATTTTAATAGTGTTGGTTTCGTTCACCCACATGCCAAACATGATTTTCATAATCAAAATCATCCATAAAGATTGAAAGATTTAAGTTCTTGTTAAGTGTTCTTGAAGTTCATTCTACATCTTGTTTTGTTAGGGTTTTGATGATATATTGAGATGAAATTTAGTTATTTGAGTAGATTAGAGTTTAATTATGTTAAGTAATCGAATCCAAGTGATTGGGGAAGAAACCGTTTGATTCTAGGCGAGTTAGGGTGAGAAAACGAGCAAAGAAAGTCTTCGGGGTTTTTTGGGTTGGGGACTGGCACCCAACGCCAGCCAGAGTGCCCCAACCACTCCTCTGTAGGTAGAGGGCTGGCGCCCCGCGCCACTCAGTGCGCTAGGGTCGCCTGCCCCCACCCCTTCTCCGTCGTTTTGCCCGTTTGAGTCATTTAAAAGGGTACCTTTAAGGTATATCAATTCTAAACACTCTAAACTACTTCTAAATACCTAGAAATCATTGCTCACACGATCATAACCTTGGATTCTTAATTTAAATTCAAGGTAGATTTAGTGTTAAGTCTTGAGAGTTCTTATGAACATTTTGAGAAAGTCCATTTGAGTTTTTTTGAGGAGTCTTCTACAATTTCTAATAACTTGTTTCAAGACTCGAGCAAGTAAGTATGAGAAGAGGAGAATGTATTCATGAGTCTACTTTATTATCACAAGATCTTTCATATCATGAACTATAACTCTTGAATTCATAATTCACATTCAAGGGAGAGTTAAGAATAGATGTCAAGAAAGCTTTTGATATCAATTGTGAATCCTTTGAGATTAACTATCGATTTGAACTAAGTTTTGAGAAAGTAAGTGTAATAATGGGAAGAGTTGTATACATGAGTTCCATGTTGTTATGTAGACCCTCAAGTCGAGTCGTTCATGCCCATAAAGTCTGCATGAACTCCATAAGTTGATTATCTTTTAGAGGAGTAGTATCTTCAAGTTCTAAGTCTTGAGTATTGAGTTCCTAACCTATTTGATATTATATTCCTAATCATGGGACTATTACATGTTACCCATAAAGTCCTTGAGTAGAGCAGTTCATGCCCATAACTCTGCATGAAACCTATAAGCCGAGCAGTCTAGAGATGATAAGTATCTTTGAGTCCTTGAGTTGAGTAGTTCATGCACATAATTCCACATGAACCCTTTAAGTTGAGCATTCTTGAAATGAGTAGTATCATTGAAGTTCTTGAGTTCCAAGTATTGGTTCTATCTATGCTTATTAAAACCTTGAATTGAGTCGTTCACGTCCATAATTTGGCATGAACTCTATTTTAATAAATATTTTGCAAATGCTTTAAACTTGTTTTAAGACTTGAGTTTTGACTTGAGTAAAGAGTAACGAATGAAGTTCATTTTCTTCAAAAGAGTATATGGGAACTATTCCCAAAGAGTAAATGTTTTCAAATTTAAGCAAGAGAGGGAAATCCAATTTTCAAAAGAGCCTTTGAACTAGTTTTTCAGTAAAGAGTAAATACTTTCACATTTAAGCAAGAGAGGAAACACAGATTTCCAACAGAGCCTTTGGGCTAGTTTTTGAGTAAATATCTCAAACCACAAAAAGAGTTATATTTTTAAACATATGAGCTAGTTATATTTTGAGAGTAGTATTAAGCACCAATATGGGGGAGAGTTCAGATAACTCACAGCCCCCATAAGCCTCTAAACCATGTAGCCAGAGTAGTGGGACTTTTTAGAGGGTTCCACTAAAAAGTATGACAGTTCAAGTTAGCTATGGTGAGCCTCCTGTCTTCAAGAGGGTTCCACTTATACTTCCAGTTATATCGGTTGTTAGGACGTCATGGGTCTTGTCCCGACTTCCATCTTTATCAGTTAGAGGCTTCATAGATAAACAATAGAGCTTCAGAAGTCTGTTAATTTATTTTGTTAAATGTTTCTTTTAAAGACTTAAGTTGCCTGTTTTATGGCGAGTTGAATATATTATTTTTATTGAGAGTTATTCATTTGAGTTATAGATTTGTAATGGAGTTTCATGAATTTTATTCAATTTTTAAGCTTTGTATGCTTGAGTTAGTCTTCCGTTTGTAGTTAGCCAGGATGAGCATTCGCTTGGGGACCAGCAATGGTTCTCGAGTGCCGGCCACGTCCAGGGTCTAGGCTCGGGTCGTGACAAACTTTGTATCAGAGCACAGAGTTCAAGTGTTGTAGGGTGTCTTTGAAGCCGTGTCGGTAGGATCTTATTTATGGTTATGAGGTCCCCAGTTCTATAAATGAAGGACTACATACATTTAAGAAAACTTTCCTTTCTTTCATACTCTTCATCGTGCAATAGAACTATTTCATATAGATTCATTCTAACTCGAGCATTCGTATATCCAATCGACTGCCCCTCATACTAGAAGTGGTTGAAAAGCAAATTCAGTTCTTTATCAATGAGTTTCTCTTAGAAAAATCTTGAGGAAGTCATGAGACTCTAGAGGGGCTTGATAGAAGCCCATGAGTGAGTTAAGTGTTGAGTTTCAAAGGAATGCGCTCATGTACATATGAATCGTGTGTTCAAGCTAAAAATGAGTTGTACTCTTTTCCTGAAGACTTGTTTCAACTAAGATCTTTATGAGGAAGTATGATTTGAGCTTGGGTAGTATTTTCACCCTAAAAGATAGTATAAATTACGAGATCATGAACAATAGTAGCGAAAGTGCCCAGAGTTAGAGGAAAGTATGCAGACGTATAAAGATCTATGTATGGGAGATAGTGTTGAGGAAAATTATGTTACTATAGTCAGACACCCAGTAAGTTATTGATGAGGAGTTTTCCCTTATGGATAGACTAAGAAATGATGAGTTGTGAAGATCTCATGATAGGAGGTAGAGGAAGAGTTGCTAGTCATGATGAGATAGAGTATATTTTAACAAAAATAGAGTTGATGTCGATGTGTTATCGTGTTAGAGGAGACAAAATGCATGTGTTGAATAAGAGAACAGAGTATTCATGAAGTGGTAAATCTAATCTAGGCTTATGATTTGTTTGAGAGGGCCATGATGTTCAGGAGGTTATAGACCTGATTGAGTAATGAAGTATAATAGGTGGGGAAATAGTACTTAAGTTGTGAAAAGGGGATGTAGACTAGTTAGAGATGGTTGAATAGGTCCATAGCTTTGCTTTCAAGTGTTAGCTTTAGACCTAAGGGGGAGTGATGGTGTAATAATTCCATCTTAGGTTATAAATGGGGAGGAAAAGGAGGATGAGGTTTTACATCAAGTATTTGAGAGTAATATAGTAACGAGATCCAAAGAGTATGGGAGATATCTTTTTAGAGGTCCTTTTCGTAATGGAGTGAGGTTAGAAAGAGGATGTTGATGTTAATATCATGATAGTGATGGTGTGATAATTCCATCTAAGGTTATAAATGGGGAGGAAAAGGAGGATGAGGTTTTACTATGAGAAATAGTTAAATGAGAGCCCTTAGTTGGTTCCGAAGGAGTTGGTTAGTAGGAGCACATGGAGTTGTCAGAGTACTAAGCTTGAATGTGATGTTGTTAAACATTAGGTAGTTCTTGATATGAGCCCAATGTGGTGATAAAGAGTAATAGTCTTGGGAAGAGATTCCCTATGGAGAGGTATAGAACCCGAATTTAAGAATTTGGGTTAAGCTTGAATATAGTAAGAGCATACCATTATACTGAGACCTTAGTAAGAGTAACCCCATTGCATACCCAGTCCAGCCGTCATTCAAGGATGAATGATCCCAAGGGGGAGATAATGTAACACTCTAGAAATTTTTTGAGCTAAGACTCGAACCATCCTTCATTGTGAGTAGGATCTTACCAAGGAATTTAAAATTTCTTAGTGTTAAGGTAACTAGATGAAGGACCTTGAGATCCAACAAGAACTAATGAGACTTCATTCAAGGCATTCCTAAGTTCTTCTAAGATTTGTGTCAACTTCAAACGACCATAACTCTCAGTAGAGGATGAGTTAGGTGGCCCATAAGACATCAAATGCAAGGTCTTTGAATTATCTTTCCAACACCACCGAGTTTGCTAAGTTTCTACTTCAGATAAGTGAGATATGCCCTTTTGAAGTCAGGCTGTCCAAATAAGGAAAGTTACTAGAAAATATGAGGGGTATTTTGGTCTTTTCCTTACCCAATAATATTTAATGCGTTTTTAGTAAAGTTCTAGGGGTCTAATCTTATTAGGTTCAGTTTTATAATCCTAATATACGCCTAGGGTTTTAGTTGAGTTCAAGAAGAGAAAATAGGAGAAAAAAGAAAGGATTATGACGTTTGTCGAGATTCTTGAGAGTTGTTGTGGATTTTCGCAATGGGTTTAATCCCTAAGAGGTATGTAAGGGTCCATAGTGTTGGTTTGTTCACCCACACACCCAACATGATTTTCATATTCAAATTTGTCCATAAAGATAGAAAGATTTACGTTCTTGTTAAGTGTTTTTTAAGTTCATTTTATATCTTGTTTTGTTGGGGTTTGAACTTAGTGATTTGAGTGTTGTTTTGAGTAGATTAGAGTGTATTGTTGTTAAGTAATGAAATCCAAGTGATTCGGGAAGAAACTATTCGATTCTAGGCGAGTTAGGGTGAGAAAATGAGCAAAAAGAGTCGTCGGGTTTTTTTGGGTTGGGTATGATGCCCCACGCCAGACAGAGCACCCCAACTACTCCTCTGTAGGTAAGAGTGGCAACGGGACCGGAATTGGGACTACCGGACTGGGAAGGACCGAAACTGGAACAGAATCGGGCACCACGGGCCAGAATCGTATCGGAATCGGGACGGACTGAAACCGATAATTCTGAAAAAAAATATGTTTACCCGTCCCGGATCGGTAACGGACCGGTACTGGAACGGGTCCCAACGGCTATATTTTAAAAAAAATAAAAATTATTAAAATTAAAAAACTAGGAACATTACTTAAATAATATGAAAAACTTTTATAATTTTAAAGTTAAAAAATTATATTTTTAAACTTTTAAATACAAACTTTCAAACTTTAAAAGTATAAAAGTTTAAATTTCACACTTTAAAAGTTTGAAAATTTAAATTCAAACTTTAAAACTATAAAACTATAAAAGTTTAAATTTCACACTTTAAAAGTTTGAAAAATTAAATTCAAACTATAAAAGTTTAAATTTCACCCTTTAAAACTTTGAAAATTTAAATTCAAACTTTATAACTATAAAAGTTTAAATTTCACACTTTAAAAGTTTGAAAATTTAAATTCAAACTTTAAAACTATAAAAGTTTAAATTTCACACTTTAAAAGTTTGAAAATTTAAATTCTAACTTTTAAACTATAAAAGTTTAAATTTCACACTTTAAAAGTTTGAAAATTTAAATTCTAACTTTTAAACTATAAAATTTTAAATTTCACACTTTAAAAGTTTGAAAATTTAAATTCAAGACAATAAAATAAAGAAGGCGAATAGCCTATACTTTTATTAATATTAATTAAATAGTACAAGTTGAGTTACAAAATATTAGAAGAGTATTAAAAAATCTAATCTACACAGCCACCTTCTAGGAAGGGTTCTGTTTGAATTAGACCTCGAATTATTATACTCATACTAATAGACATTTAAATTTAATAGTTCATGCTACCAAGGAATTTTTTTTAAAAATCATTTAACATTCCTCAAGTAACATGCTCTGGAATTGGTTGATTAGCTAGTTCCTCCATTGCATCAATGCCGTCGTCACTAAAATCTTGCATTATTTCATCAACGTCATTTTCAAATTTGGTCGATAAAGGTGGACGACCAAAACTCCTTCTCTCGCCATTAATCCAATCTCTAAATTGTACCGATATCTCCAAGCTATCAACTGCTAATGAATATCTATGCTCTCCAATTTGAAATCTTGTTGCACCAAGAGCGCCTTCCGAAGCTACTGAAGATGCTTGAATAGCTAACACATCTCGAGCAACCGGTTGAAGTTTTGGAAATCCCTGGCCGCGATTGCTCCACCATTCTAGAAGATCAATAGTAATAGGTTCTGTATTTTGATATATATGCATCAAAATCATTTCTATCATTATGAGAAAGTTCAAGATAACAATCTATCATATCATCAAAATCATCTTCATTATTATATCTACTCCTAGAACGTTGAGGCTCTTCATTACATACTACATTCATTATATTAGAATTATACAAGTCATACAATTTTCTAGCTTCAATTTTTATACTATCTTTAACATCTTGACAACTAGGTGTTTCATCATCTTCACTATCAATACCCAAATTAAAATATATTTTATCAACCATTCGTGATGCACCTTCATCTTTGTAATGTGGGTTTAACAAACAAGCGGTTAAATAAATTTGAGGAATAGGAATAATTTTTTTTTAAAATTTTTCAATCATTTCTTAATAGAATCTTCAAATCTTGGTTTATTTTTGAATTTATAAAATTTACTAGAAATAACACAAATATTAGGTAAAACAGAGCAAATAATTGGATAATAAAGTGCAGATATTTTTTTTGTAGTTAAATAAAAAACTTTTAAGAATTCTATAAGTTCTTTTATGTCATTTCAATCATTATCATCACGTCTATATGTCATATTTAAATTATGAGCATTCCAAACCATTTGTAAAGGTTTCCTATATCCATAAGCGACTTCAAGCATTTCATATAAAGAATTCCATCTAGTACACACTAATTTTGGAATTTTTCTAGGTGGAAGATTAAATTCACGACAATGATTTTAAAAATCTCTACGTCTAGACTTAACTTGACATTTAAAAATAAAATGACATGCAGTTTCAAATTTTATGCAACCATCATTATACATTGCTATACCATCTCTAACAATCAAATTATATGTATGTGTAGCACACCTAATATGAAACCAATCAATATAAATAGGGCAAAGAGATGGTTTTTGTATTTCAACAACAGTTCTATTATTAGAAGCATTATCTAAGGTGACACTACTTATTTTATCACAAATTCCATAGTTTTGTAAAACATCTATAATTGTTTGAGCTATATAACTACCGGTTTTATGCATTTCACAACATTTATAACCTAAAATTCTCTTTTGCAAAGTCCAATTTTCATCAATCCAATGTGCAGTAGTAGTGAAATAATCATTACCATTTACAGTGCGGTACATATAAGAAGTAATAGCTATTTTACAATTATTATAATAAAATAAACAACAAAGATATTGAAAATGTTGAGCTTGATAATCAAAGATAGCCTTTTTAATTGTATTTCTAGTAAAACCTTTAAAATGTGGATTATACACAATTTGAATATAAGGAATAAAACCGGGATTTTCAGTAAAACTAAATGGCAAACCCATAACAACAATCATTTTAGTTAATTCTTCAAGATCTTTTACTCTACTATATGACTGTTGTATACTTGAGCCAGAAACATTAGAAGGATTTAATTGTGTTTGGACCATATTAGATCCCTCTACTCCTACATTTTCAGGAAGGGTGGTACCATTCTTTTTAGCTTCGGCTATAGCTTTAGCATGCAAAAATTCATTTTTACAACATGACATTAAATGATTACTTAAATGTCCCGTCCCACCCTGTTTTCCTATAATTTTATGATTCATTCTATGTTTACATTTATTACAAAATAGCTTATGTTTTATCTTCATTCTGAGTCATAAATTGCCACACAACTGATTTTTTAGCGCGTTCTACCTTAGTCCTAGGATGTACGGGGGGAACGGGAGCAGGACAACGAAAGGGAGCGAGAGGGGAAGAGGGACTGGGAGTGGGAGTAGCCGTAGCTGGCTGAGTTTCATTATCGTCATATTCATCAACATTATTATCAAAACTATCAATATAATCATTAACATCATCATGTTCATCATCTTCAGGTAATTTCTCATCAAAATTACCAAACCTTCTTTGTAAATGTTTATGATAAGGATCTAATCCACTATTACTATCAATATTAAAAACAATTTCATCAACATGCGTATAATCATCCATATTTATTTTTAATTGAGAAGTTTTTTTAGTTTTAGATTTAGAAGTACTACTGATTTTTTTATTTTTCTTGGATTTTGAGCTCCATAAATTAGTGATCGAATCAACTATGGTTGTTTTACCCTTGTCAACATTGTTTT